>CAOGCB010002192.1:0-19384 GCA_948266635.1 Cnidoscolus chayamansa
TATGAGAGAATAGAATCTCCATCACTATCAAGTCATCATCATTTAACCACAAATGACCATATAAACATATACAAATGCATAAACTTTTACTTAAGTACATTATGAAAACATTTTAGAGTTCAATAACTATAACATCTATTACATTTACATTATTATCATACATGACATTTTTTCCTGGGGCAATATTACACAATACATATGGGACACGTCCAACTCTACTCTAACATCTCCTGTAGTTCCTACATAACTATGAAAAATGGGAACTGGGTGTGGGGAATGAGATAGGGGATATAAAATGGGTAAGGTATTTGAATAGCTTAGTAAGCAGATATTGAAAACATTCATAAAAGTATTACTTTTGTGCATGTGAATGCAACATCTTCAGACATTTCACATAAGGTAATGAAGTAACCAAAAACCCTTATGTAGCTCTAGCTGTCTCGCCAGCTCCACAAAACTACTATATACTCGGTTGGCTCACCAAGAAGGTCTTTTCAACCAATATTGGACTTACCATATACATACATATGTAACTTTTTTCGTGGCATCATCCGTGGGTCCTTTAACATTGCAGGGTTTTGGATCATTCAACATTACTGCACATAGATCATATAATAATACAATGCATCATATCTTGTGATATTAATGCAGCACCTATAGTATTATGATGTGTGAGCATGCTGTAAACATTCATTGTTTTTCTATATCATAAATTACTTTGAGTTTAGATCCACTTACCTGGTTAATGGCATACATACGAATCCCCTTTTCACTATGGTCCTAATTCTTAATGTCTGATCCTACATTTGATTGACTTAGGATTAGAGAATGACTATTTACATATATATATACATATCCCATAAATCCCTAAATAAGACAACATCAATTCATACTTATTATCTTAGATAAAAGTTACTATGTGTGTCCCTTGGTAATACATTTCAAAACTAAAAGGTACGAGTTAAACCCTTCTATAACACATTCGACTCCTGAGCCATATCCCTCACATAGTCGAGCAATGCCATAACAACATCCCTTTGTTACCAAACTATAACTTTAGTTGAATGATACCCCATTGGCATCCTTCAGTACCAACTTACATTTTTAACTGAATGATGTCTGAGTAACATCCTTCAGCTACCACTTGACATTCTTTACTAAATAGAAAATGCTTCGATAGCATCCTTTGGCTACCCATTATGGTTCAATTAGAAACTCTGCTCCGATGACTGAACTACTATTTTGATTGTCGAAAGCTGAGTTTTTCCCAAAGGTCAAAACTAACTTCTTACTATTTCCAGTTTAACCAAACCTATCAAACTTGCATTTTGACATCAAAAACACATTTATTGACTTCTTTCATCAACACTTAACATTAAAACATCACATTAAACATCACATTAACATTTTTCATTCAATATTCTTTTTCTTAAACTCACATGCAATATTTTCACTATTTCTCCTTCAACATCACAAACTTGCTACATATTTAATATGCAATAATACCTTTGGTGTTTTCTAACATAAACCCACACATAACCTATTTTGTATATGAATCGATGACTAGATAATTTTAAAGTGAATTCTATTCTGATTTGAATATTCAGTTTTGGTGAACTAAGGATGACAGAAGTTAAAGTTAGCTTAGCTAATTTTTCTCTATAGAAGGGTTATTGTTCACGCTACTGTTCATGGCAGAATTAAGGATAACAGAAGGTAAATCTAGCTTAGCTAATTTTCTTATATAAAAGAGTTATTGTTCATGCTACTGTTCACAGCAAAATTAGCTAAGTGGTCTAGTTTTCTGATTTCAATTCTGTTTCTTTTAGTTCTTAACGATACTCATTCAGATTTCAATAAATTTCAATAAATTTCAATCAAATGATATAAAAGAACTTGATATACAATAAATCAAAGAAGAGTAGGGTTGACAAAATTCAAACACAAGAGTTTATAGTGGTTCGGCTAAATCCAACCTATGTCCACTCTTCTCAAGCTTCTTATTGAGAGTTCCATTATCTATCTCTTTTCCCAGGTAAAAGATAAAACCTTTACAGTTCTTCCAAGCTTTATAGGTACTTGGACAACCTCTTCCAAGCTTCACAGGTGCTTAGAAAACCTTTTACAAGTTTGATTTCCCTTCAAACTTCTTTAAGCTTCCTAGGTGCTTAACAACCTCTTCCAAATGATGTACTCTCACTTGAATAAATTTCTTGATTGAAATTTAAAATACAAAATTGAATCACTCTCTTTTTTAATGAATTACAGCTGAATACTATGAGAAGAGAGAGAGGATTTGCCAATGAAGCTCACAATGAATGCTAATAAAAATTGATGAAACTTTTGCTTAGAAATTGCTCAATAAAGTCTTGAATTCATTACCAAAACTTGAAGTAAATGCATGCTTATATACCCAAGTTTAAGCTCAGAAATTTCCAGGACAAAAGGACAGCCAACGGTTAGAAAATTAGCCATTATACTATAGCAGACTATGCAGTAGTCTGCACAGTCAGGCTACTGTCAGTTATTTGTGAGACTTACTCCAAAATTAGCTTAGCTAAAATTATTTTCATTCAAAAAGTAGTTAGCTAATTTTAGAAACTAGCATGCTAATTATATGTTCCTGTCAACACTAAAAAAGACTTATTCTAAAATTTGTTAACTAATTTTAACCCTTGAGCTAAAATTAGATATCTAATTTAGCAGCTTTCAAACTCAATTTTCTTTAACTTTAAAACATATTTTGAACACATTTGTGAAATTCTTTTTGTGAATAAGAAATCAATGGCAAATCAAGATCTCTTCTTTTACATGTTTTTGCCTAGACTCTTATATCTTCATTTTGTCTTTAAGACATTTCCTTATCTTCATGTCATGCTTCTTTTTTTGCTTCTTCTTTCTTTTGACTTGCTTTCTCTATTTGATCTGAAATTCTTGCAAAGTCATTAGCATGTATCACTAAGTTTTGTTATCATCAAAACAAGTTTTCTCCTTATGGGGTCAACACTAGTACATCACCATTCGGTGCACTAGTGTTTTTTTTTGTAAGAAAGAAAGATAGAAAAATGAGATTGTGCATCGACTACAAATAGCTAAATAAGGTGACAGTGAAGAATAAGTACCCCTTATTGAGGATTGATGATTTGTTTAATCTATTGGTAGGACTAAGTTGCTTCTCCAAAATAGATTTGAGATCAAGTTATCATAAGTTATGGATTAGAGATAGTGATGTAGCCAAAACAACATTCAGAACAAGATATGGGCATTATGAGTTCCTAATAATGTTGTTTGGGTTAATGAATGCCCCTACAACATTCATGGATCTCATGAATAGGGTATCATACTATTTCTGGATCACTTTTTGATATTCTTCATTGATGATATCCTAGTGTATTCTAGAAACAAGGAAGAACATGCCCATCAATTGAGGATGGTACTACAGACATTGAGAGAACACTAGTTCCAAGTTCTCAAAGTGTGGGTTTTGATTAAGGAGATTCTCTTTCTTATGTAACATGGTGTCAAAACATGGCATCGAGGTTGACCCTTTGAAGGTAGAGGTGATAGCGAACTAGCCTACACCCACTACAATAGCAAAGATTAAGAGTTTTTTTTGGTATTGGATGGTTACTATAGAAGATTTGTGCAAGATTTCTCCAAGATCATTGCTCCTATGACCATATTAACATAGAAGAATTAGAAGTTCATTTGGTCTAAACAATGTGAAGATAGTTTCTAAGAGTTAAAAAGAAAATTGACCATGGTACAAGTGTTAGCTCTACTTAAGACTAGGGAGGACTTCACCTTATATTGTGATGCTTTTATAGTGGTTTTGGGGTGTGAATTGATGTAGAATTGTATAGTGATATCATATGCATCGAGACTATTGAAGAAGCATGAAAAAAACTACCCTACTCATGACTTAGAGATGGATATAGTGATTTTTGCTTTGAAGATGTGGAGGCATTACCTCTATAGGGTAAGATGCGAGATCTTAACTAATCATAAGAGCCTCCAGTATATTCTGAGTCATAAAGAGTTGAATCTGAGACAGAGAAGATGGGTTGAGTTGCTTAGTGACTATGATTGCAAAATACAATATCATCTAGGGAAGGCAAATATAGTTGCAGATGCCCTTAATCAAAAGCGTCATAAGGATCCAGAGTTGGCTAGAATAGTAAGAACTATATAGCAAGGAGAGTTTGAGGAGTTCAAATTCGACAACCAACGTATTATCCGCTTCGGCAACAAAATGTGTGTGCTAGATGATATTGGGTTGAAGGGGAACATTATGAGAGAAGCACATGATGCTCGCTATAGTGTTCAGCTTAGGGCTACAAAGATGTATCACGACTTAAAAAAAGGTGTATTGGTGGCCATCTATGAAGAAAGAGATCGCTCACTTTGTGTCATTATGTGAGGTATGCTGAAGAGCAAAAGTTGGAGCATCAAAAGGCAGCAGGGATATTGAACACACTGCCAATTCCAAAATGGAAGTGGGAACACAACATGGACTTTATTATGGGTTTACTTATCAACTCCAATAGATGTGACTCAATATGGGTCATAGCGGATAGATTGACCAAGTCGATGCATTTCATTCTTGTCAGAATTGAGTACTCAGTTGACAAGCACATATCTATATGGAGGAAATCATTAGCTTACATAACATCCTAGTATCTATAATATCTGATAGAGGAGCCTAGTTTACCACGAGATTCTAGAGAAGTCTATAGAATGCTATGAGTACATGGTTAGACTTAAACACATCCTTCCATCCATAAACAGATGGGCAGTCAGAGAGGACCATTCAAACTATAGAAGATATACTTCAGATGTATGTGTTGGACTTTAGAGGTTCATGGAAGCAACATTTACCATTGGTGGAGTTTGTTTATAACAACATCTATCATTGGAGCATCGGGATGGCTACTTACAAGGCACTATATGTGAGGAAGTGCAAATGTCTGGTGTGTTATGAAGAAGTAGGAGAGCAGGCTTTAGCTGGAAATGAGATTGTGGAAATTACCAATAAGGTAATTCCCATAATTTAGAATAAAATCAAGACAGTCGTCAATAAATAGAAGAGTTATGTTGACATTAGAAGAAAGTAGCTAGTGTTTCAGGAGGGGGACATATTCTTATTGAAGGTATCTCCACTGAAAGGGGTGGTTCGGTTTCGCAAGAAAGGTAAATTAGCTCCAAGGTACATGGTCCATCTGAGATAATCCAGAAGATAAGTGATGTAACCTACAAGCTAGATTTATCAGCTTCCATGCAAAGAATTTACCTAGTGTTCCATATTTTTATGCTGAGGAAGCATGTAACGGATCCAATCACACAGTTTCGAGCTAATCGTTTAAAAGAACAACTTCAGCTTTGGGTTCAAAGAGGGATGTCTAAATATGGAGAACTTCATAATGACAACATTGAGAACCCTAGTTATATAAATAGAATTGGGCTTCCATTTTGAGTTTGAGACTTTTTTTGAGTTTTAGTTTAGTTAGCTTGATTTTTTGGGCTTATTTTTTAGTTTTGGGCTTGTTTTGAGATTGCTAATTTTTCTTTCTTGATTTGGACGAGTGGGACTTATTTAAACCAACTTTGGGCTTGTTCATTTAGGAAGGATATTGGAAGATTTCCAAATCTAAAGATCTTATCCAGAAAGATTTAGATTTGGAAAGTCCAGAAATATTGAAGAACGCATCATCACCAACATTCCATCTACATACGTTTAGGGGCTTGATAGAAATTAAAATTATTTATTTACATTGTAGTCCTTAAACTTTACTATAAATAGGGCTTGTATCTTCTTGGTGGAACACATCGCATTCATTTAATGAAATCTGATAGTTTCTTAAAAGAGAGTTTTTTTAGCTTTCTTTTAACTTTATGCATAATGTGTTGTTTTGGGTTGGAATTGAGTGTTTAATTGCTACCTACTTTCAATACTATTTCTTATGTTTTTTAGCACTTAATTCAGTTGGGTTTAAGGGGAATTCTTCTAGTTTCTCTTTTAAGTTCTTTTAGGTTGTGTTCTTAAGTGTAAGAATAAAATATTTCAATTGTGATTATTTCCATTTTCTGGAACAAAATTGATCAAAGGGTTATTTGTTATCAGAGCTTTGGATCACCAAGTAATTATCTATCCTTCTTATTTATGTTATTTCTATAATTTTTGTTAATCTTCATTTTGTTCTTGGGCTGTTCTAAATAAAAAAAAAATTGAGTTTGATCATTAAAAGCCTTTAGTTTGCTTATTCAGTGTTTCCACGAATTAGGCTTGGATATATTTAAAAAAAAAGTTAAAAAAAAAACTTTTCAAAAAAAAAATTCCAGATTTGCAATATAGCTTGTTTCTCTTTACAAATTGAATTCATCATTTTTTTTATATTGTAATTGGGGTTGTTTGGGTTCGACTCACATCAATTGAGTTTGGATTCCTTCAAAACCATTTTTTCTCTGTTATTTGAATGCTTGGAGTGATAATATATGATTTCAATAGGAAATTACAATTTTCACACATAATTTCCTTATTCGTCATTTTTTTTTCTCATCTTAAGTTCTCCTTTTTTATACAAAATTGCATCTTTTTACACTTTTAGGTATCAATTTAGGTTTCGTTGCTGCCTAATTAAAAAAAATCAAATATACACTTCTTTTCCTTTAAAGTGTGTATTAATCATTTTTTTGCTAGAGTTCTATTTGCTTTTAGTCTTGTGTGCCAATATTTTATTATTAAGAGATCTTTGTGAATTCTAGATTGAACTTGAGTGCATTTGGACAAATTGATTGCTGATCTAACTAAACCTTTTTGCATAAAGCCAAAAAAAGAGTTTGAGTGGTAAAAGGCAAGTGTGTGTAAGCTTAAAAGAGGGGGAAAACATGTTTTGAGCGAAACACAAGTGCAATCAATTAAAGAGTGAAACACGAGAGGGAGTGTTGTGAGGTTGCAATATTTGTTTTTTTCTTTGGCGTAAGAAATTTCAGGATTCTTTGTAATGGAGATACAATAGAGTACTAGTGGTTCAAAAGACCAAGAGTTCATCCTTAAAGCATTGCGACAACAATTTGAAAGAATGCAATAGGTTCTTGCTAATATGGATGAGAAGTTGGAGAAGCAACAAAGGGAAATTAACTCCATGCGTGGAGGGGCTGCTCAAAATATTCCAAGGGCAAGGAGGATGCCCTCATATGAAGATGAAATGGAGGATGATTCTGATGACCAAGTTACTATGGTCAATCAAAGGCACAATTTTGGTGGAGGCATACTTGACCTTGATAGAAATAATGGGACTATTAAAATGAGAATCCCAATATTCCTAGGCAAGAATGATCCAAATGCCTATTTAGAGTGGGAGCGAAAGGTGGAGCTTATCTTTGAGTGTCACAACTATTTAGAAGATAAGAAGATAAAGCTAGTAGTTGTAGAAATTTGGAGAATATGCCATAGTGTGGTGGGATCAATTCAATACAAGTAGAAGACAGAATGGAGAATGTCCTATTATTACTTGGGTCGAAATGAAGGTTGCAAAGAGGAAGAGGTTTGTTCTTAACCATTGTTACCGAGATTTGCATACTTGATTGCAAAGTCTTATGTAGGGCAATAAAAGTGTGGAAGAGTACCATAAGGATCTGGAAGTGGCTTTGATCTAGGCTAACATAGAAGAGGACCGGGAAGCCACTATGGCTCGGTTCCTTAATGGGATCAACAAAGATATTGCAAACATAGTGGAGCTACAACACTATGTGGAGATGGAGGATCTGGTTCACATGGCTATGAAGGTAGAGAGACAATTGAAGAGAAAAGGGGGTGCAAGGTAAGCTAATGCATTTCCAGCTAAAATTACAATTGGAGGCCAAATTGGAGAGGAGCTAACAAGGCTGCCCCATTTCAAAAGAATGACAACAAGGCTGCCCCATGACGATAAATACAAGCCTAAGGAAGGTAATGAGAAAAGTAATAGTGTCTCTATTTCCACCAATACAAGAAATAAAGTTATTAAGTGTTTTCGATGTTTAGGCTATGGTCACATAGCATCTCAATGTCCTAACAAGCGAGTAATGGTGATGAGAGGTAATGACGTAAAGACAGATGGTGAGGAAGATGCAGATTAGGAGATGCCTCCATTGGAGGATTGTGATGATGGGTAGTTGCCTATGGAAGGGAGATTATCAGTTTCTAGGCGTGCTTTAAATGCATAAGTGAGAGAAGATGATGAGGGAGCTATTTTGCAAAGGGAGAATATTTTCCATTATAGGTGTATGGTAGATGGGAAATTGTGTAAATTGATTATTGATTAAGAAAGTTGTGTAAATGCGGCTAGCGCCTTATTTGTTGATAAGCTAGGTTTAGAGACCACAAAACACCCTAGTCCTTATAAGTTGCAATGGTTGAAAAATAGTGGGGAGGTGAGGGTGAATAAACAAGTGATGGTCATTTTCACAATAGAAAAGTATTGTGATGAGGTCACTTGTGATGTGGTGCCAATGTAGGCTAGTCACATTGACACATCTACCCATGATATGCCTCTCATAGAATGACAATTGATTTTCCACTTCCTCTACAGGAAAACCATCAGTCACCCTGTAAGGGATAATTTGGATCATCGTCCTGTAAAAATTTTGTAAAATTTTTTCGCATTTATAAAAATTTAAAACATCATCATCATTTCAAATCAAAACTAAAAGATCTTACTATAACCAAATTTAAAACATTATTACAAAAATTTTATCAGAATTATAATTCACGCAGCTTATACATATTTCATTACAATTACTGCCTCTGCTCTATAGTGATAGTTACAAAAATTACAAAGTATTGAAATTACAACACTTTTGGGATATTTACAACTATATACCTCTGCAACTTGGCAAGCAGGTTCACTGATCATCTTACTTTCTCTTGCTGCTCCCACCTACGTTTATATCAGGGATAAATGCTAAGTACGAAACTCAGTAAGTTATACACACGCACATATAGCATGCATAACATTAAATAGCATGCGCATCAACAACCAATGATCCTCAACAAGAATTATCAAATATCAATAATACAAACACAATTCTTTTATCATTATCAATCAATAGTACGAATCATTGGTTTTTCCATATACAATGTCTCAAATCATGATGTGAATGCATTTCAAGCTATGCATCCACCATTCTTCCTTTCTCCAATAATCATATTTCATCATTTGATGGTGCACCATAATAAATTCTCAATATCATTCACACACATTATTCTTTTATCACGGGTCACCACTACATCTCTACGGGTCTTCCCATTTTTTTTTGTATCATGGGTCACCACTCCATCTCTACGGGTCTTCCTATGTTTTATATATATATATATACCAGGTCACCTCTCCATCTCTACGGGTGTTCCTGTGATCCATCCATCCATCATGTCATGTATGATATGCCATATGAATCTCATGACATTATATGCACAACATATCTCATGTTCACATTTCTCTAGTCACATGTTAATCATATATAATTCAATGTTCAATCATTTCAATCATATTTCAATTTCACATGTAATTCATCAATGCTCTATCACATTAGACAATGACAACACAATTCATCACACAATTATTCAACACATCATCTTATAAATGTTCCTGCATAAAAATGCACTTCAATATTACATACCACTGGTGGCTCCAAACTAAATTTCAATAGCTCACCAGGTTGTCAAGTAAATACCAAAAGAAAAAAATCAATTAAAACCAAACATTTCACATAATGTCATCATGAACACAATTGCACGATGATCTCCATAACTTACATGTTTTCAATTAATATAAACTTAATAAATCTCAAGTATCAAAATATTTAAAATATTATCATTGTGCACATAGTTGCACAATGATCCCATAACTTACCTGTTTTCAAATAATATAAACTTAAGAAATCTTAAGTATCAAAACATTTAAAACATTATCATTGTGCACACACTTGCACAATGACCCCATAACTTACCTTCAATTGCTTTTCCCTTAACCACCCTAGCACGATCTTCAGGAATATTCTAACTTCGTGTACCTATTTCAAATTACATTTCATATATCAATATCCATAGTATTTTTATTCAAAAGTATTAATTAAATACTATGAACAAAAGTCTAACCATACATTCCTAAAACTGGTTCTAAGGCTTATCTTTTTCCCGAAATTTCTCTTTGACAGAAGCAAGTCGTGCTCGTGAGTCCTCAAGTCGTGCTTGCGAATACTTCTTCAAACCTAATGTCTCACGAAGGGTGTAATTCGCGCTCGTGAAATCTCAAGTCGCCCTCGCGACTTTGGCACAAAAGTTTATGTCTTATTTTTGGAACATTTCGCGCTGGCGACTTCCCTTATCGCGCTCGCGACCTCAATCCAGAAGCTACTGTCTGGTTTTTGTCCACTTTCGCTCCCGTGACTTTAAGAAACGCTTGGTCGCGACTTCTATTCCCAGAGGTAAAAACCTCACTTTTTCATCTCTACATGTTCCAAAACTTGGTACACTTCATAATCACTTAACATTCTAGCTTCCTTTCACATTACACTTCATGTCAAGTTCATTTAAGGCACTTTCTACTTAGCTAATTTTAATAGCCAATAAAGTACCTCTATTACTAACGTCTTGTGATTTTAGTTCATTTCACCTAACTATTCCAGTCATTTTAATCTCAACATTTAACTAAAGTTCCATACCATCTAAATACAGGTTCACTCAAAATCTCAAATCATTTGGACTCAAATGGAGTACCAAACTCACAATTTCCCTTTTCTGCAGACTTTTTGCAGAATTCAATGACACCTCTCCTTTGTCTTATCTTTTTACTATTTTATGTTTATTTTAGCCAAAGTTCCAAACATGAAACTTCTATAAATCATCCTAAACTAGTTTCATGCCAAATTTCATAATTTTATCTAACCATTTAAGCTTCCAAATAAATATGAACATCTACTGCAGAATTTGGCAGTTTGACCTTTGTGTGTTCTTTCTACTTTTTCATGCATTAAATGATCTAATTTCACAAAATGATGTTCTAGAAATTTGTATCTAACATTCTAAGATTTTTATGGGTATATCATTTATAAATTTTGGACTTCATTTGGTTCACCAGAACCTTAGCACGAGTTTACTGTTCACCTAGACCTAAATTCCAGATTCCACCCTTTAACTCTTTTCTCACTTCTTTGGTTTTGGTTACTTTGATTCAAGTCTAAATATCATGTTTTAATCACAATAAACTTGTTACCAAATTCTAGGTCAGATTTAAATCTCAATCCTAACATCCCTTTTTATCAAAATCTTATATGCTACTTCAAAGCTACTAGTATATACACACTAACCTTGATTTGAGTCTTCTTCCTCTTTCTCTTCTTTTTCTTCTTCTTTCTCCTTTCTCTTTTCCTTCACTTCCTCTTCTTTCTTTTCTTTCTCTCTTTTCCTTCCTCTCCCGTTGCTCTTCTTCTTTGTCTGCTAACGTCCTCATTTTTTTTCCCTATCTTATCCCTTTTATGCCACTTTTGTTGACTTGTCAACTTTTGACTTTTTATTTTTTATTTTTATTTATTTATCTCCTTTTTATTTCTATTTTCATTTCCTTATTTTAGGCACCTAATCTTCTAGGTCCTAAAATCCGTTCATGACAAATCTTCCAAGTTGATCTAATTCCTACCACATTTCAAAAATTACAAACCAATATTTTTTATTTTAGTTTTCAGTATTAGTGCACCTCTAATAAAATTTATTCCCCTTTTCCATCATGTAATACCAAGTTAAAGCCTTTTACCTATTACTCATTTTCATGTCGTGTTTGCAATAATACAATAATTCGTAATTTGTTTCCTAATCCTAATATAAATTCTAATCATTAACTACTAACCTAATTTATTATCAAAGATACAACAACTCAATTAAAATTGGATCATGCCTTTTAAATTCTTTCCCTTAATCAAAACTACTCGGGTTTTAGGAACTCAATTTTCTTAAATGCATTCATATAGTTTTAACCAACCTCTCGGTCTGAATCACAGTCATATAATACATCTATATCTAGATGTATTCTATTCCTTAATTCAACAAGATATCAATCTAAAAATTGTCTTTTGATTAGTACAACAAGCTAGCATTAATTCTTGTCAAAATAAGTTATAAATATTTCATGCACTTTATTTCAACCATTATCATGCTTAAAATAAATGTTATCTTATTGAGATGGAAGGTTTAATTTCCTTCTGAGAACAACCATTTCCATTAACAATCAAATTCAAGAGTCAATACATAACTTCAAGAAACTTTTTATTCATAAATCCACATTCATACAATGCTAGTTTTGAGAAGAGTAATGAAATACAACAAACAAAAGATCTTAATGAATAGGAAGAAGATTAAAAAACTAATCACTTCTGCCTCTTTGAGGGCGTCACACCTCGAGGAATCTTCTAATTTGTTGCTAGGCTTGATCACTTAGAATGGCTCTCGCCTATTTTGGAAAATATTGCTTCTGAGTTTCTACTGTAATTTCTCTAGTTCTCCTGCTATATTTCTCCTTTTCCTTTCTTGCTTCCTTAATTAAATATTTATAGATAATTGATGTTGGAAGTTGTAGATGCAGTTGGTTGATTAGTTGGGATAGTTTTTGGCCGATTTTATCAACTGCCACCGAATAGACACATTGAAGCAACATGTCCTCTCGACTAGCTTTTAGTTCTGCCCCTACTGAATATCTTGTCATGATCGTGCCATGGAAGTCGTGCTCGCGACTTGAACACCAAAGCTACTGTCTGATTTTAGGCACAAATCGCGACCGTGAAGCCTCAAGTTGCGCTCGCGACTTTCTTCCTGCTTTGCATATTAAGCCCCAATTTCACCTTTCCAAACCTCCTTTTGCTAAGATTTCCTCAATCCATAACCTGACTTAACACCTGCAAGTTTTCTAACCCAAAACTATAAGAAACATATAAAACATAACAAAAACACACATAATCACACAAAATAAAATAATGAAAAATACTACTTTGGCAATGCCATCAAAATATTCAGATAAAATGAATGTTAACAACAACAATATTATCTCACAAATCAATTCTATAAATATAATTCATACAGATGAGTGAAATTGATAATTGGAGATAAATTAAAGATATACTATTATTAAGCATAAATTCACAATGTTTCAAACATAAGTAGTAACGTATTTCTTTCCTAATATTTTAAGACTTAAATTTGATGATTCTAAAAAATAAGAGATGAAAAGGCTTGGCTACACTTCCAGAGTCTTCAGGTTTGACAAATTTGGTTCTCAGACCATGTCTTGTACTTCTTTGGAGAGGTGCTGCTAGCTTTGAAGCTCTAGGAGGTTTGGCAAATTTGGAAGTTGGGACTGTAAGAACTGATGCATGCTGGTCAGTGGGTGATAATGAGGAAGACTAGAAAGTCTTTGCTACATTAGTTCTAGCTGGGCCATAAACTTTTCTCTGAGAATCTTATTAAATTAATTCTTTCTCCTGATGGATTGAGGAGGTGGGATCAGGGGATGAGCCTTTTACTTTCTCTGAATGCTGACTGTGTTCAACTTGTGTGAGCTCATCCAGAGCTTCCTCTCCAGGAACTCTTTTCACATAATCCTTATCTTGAAGCAATCTGTCTATCTTTTCCTCAATCCTGTTTAGCTGTACTTGAACATTTTTATCTGTTAGGTCTTTAAGCTTCAGGGCTTCGGTTTGAAGTTTCAATGACAGTTCCAAAGAATCCATCACAAAACTGACTGTGCTCTTTATAGTGTTCAATAATTCTAAACTCTAATCAACCATAGTTTCACTCACTTTTTCTTTTTCTGTTTTTGACTTACTAGATTATCCTTTTACTGTAGCTTCCTTCCCCTTATTATGCTCCTCTACAACAACTTTCTTTTCCACTTTCTTGCCAATATTTTTTTTAGTGTTGTAGGTCTATTTGATAACAAAGAGTTGTGTACCTTTTTCCTCATGTTCAAATCTATCTCTAGTTTCTCAAAGAAAGGTGTAAAGAATATTGCATAGGGTAGATTCCTCATAGTTGAACTCTTAAGGATACACTTAAAAATCAGAAAAACCAAGTTCAGAGGTCTTTTGTGGATTAGGTGCCATAGAATGCACCAATCCATTTTATTAAAGTAGGAGTGACTCCTAGTTCTTAGATAAAGAAAATAAATAATCATTGAGTGGAGGATATTAATATGTTGAGGAAAATAGACCATAGGCAGTTTGTCAGAGATACATTTATGCTAGGAAACAAGGATTCCTTTAAGTCCATTTCATTGTACTCTTTCAGTTTTGCTACATCCTTAAGGATCCTACACAGTTTCCTTCATTTGGGATTTCAAAGGCTTCACTAATGTCCTAGACTCTCACAGTATAACTTTTTCCTTTTATACTAGCTGTGAGTTCATTTTCACTATCAGAGGAAGCTAAGGTTTTGTAAAATTCCTGAACAAGTTTAGGGTAATAATCCTTCTTGATTTTCATAAGTTTTTCCCAACCTTAAGCTACAAATAACTCCATCAATCTAAAATTGACAAGTTCAAAGGTGGTCCAAAGTATGTACCTTGCAATGAAAAGAGACCGCATTGCGGCTTGAGTATTTGACAGCTTCTCTTTCTTCATAGAAGGCTCTGCAGGTTCAGAGATCTTCACTTCTTTGTTTGCTTTGTTCTAGTTTTCGATGGGTGCTTTAGAGTCCGAATAATATGTGGATAGTACAAAGTTCTTTTGTCCCTCATGGCTGGTTTCTTAGTTCGAGCCATTTCTCATATGTTAGTTTTCTTAAGGACAAGTTAAGAACTAATTGAAACCCTAGTAGAGTAGGAGAGAGTGAGATGAGTGTGGTGACAGGAGAAGGAGAAGAGTTTATAAAACAAGAGAGGGGTGTCGTTCAAGATTTTAAGAGTGGCCTTTAATATGAAGTGACTTCTTTCCCTCTGGAGAAAGAAGTAGAAATTCCACAACTGCCCCTTTGTTTTATGTTTACAATAACTGAGTTAAATAGGGACATGACTGTCATTTTTAAATCATATTATTTGTCCTTCTGCCTTTTCTTCTCTCTGAAGTAAAGAGTATTCTAAAACTAGTCTCGCTAATTTTGAGGTCTTACTAAGCTAATTTTGAAATTAGCCATGACGATTTTAGCTTAGCTAGTTTTCAAGCTAACTTCCTGTCACTACTTTTCTATCACATATAGACATTTGTAATTCATAATTCATATAGTAGCAATCATGAGTCATATAAAAAAGAAGTTCAATTGCTATAAATACTTGAAAGAATTGTGTATCTTTAAGTATCTCAAGATTAATCCAGATTTTGTAATTCAATCATTCTTAGCTCCCTTCTTATCCTATAAAATATCTCCACTTAAAGGTTTGATGAAGATATCAGCAAGTTAATTCTTAGTTTTCACAAACTCTAGCCTAATGTCTCCTTTTTGCACATGATCTCTTATAAAATGGTGCCTAATTTCAATATGCTTTATCACGTATGCTTATTAGGGCCTAGGAAATTAGGTGCCTAATTAGGCTATAATTAATAATTTAAATGCATAATATAAATTATGTAAAATAATGTGAAATGTGTTAGTGTAAATTTATGTGAAACATTACAAATGCAAGAAGTGAACAAAAAAGATAAAAAAAGGAAGAAAATAAAATAAAAGAATAAAGAAAATAAAAAAAAAGAGTCAGTAAAAAAAAAGAAAAGAAAAAATATATTTATAATAGATAAAATTAAATAAAAGAAAAATAAAAAAGAAAAAAAAAGAAAAAAAAAGAAAGAAAAAAGGTTGAGGTGGCCGTTTTGGCCACCAATAAAATAAAAAAATGAAAATTGAAAATGAAAGTGGACAGAAGCGTGCCACCAGAGAAAAGGAAGGAGACGCAGAGGATGAATCAGAGAGGGAGAAGAAGAAAAAAAGAAAAAAAAAGAGAAAAAAATCTCCCCACCTTAGGAAATTTCGTTTGAAATTTAAAACATACTAACATTTAAATAAATGTGGGTACAATTATCTCATCTCCATCTCTCTCTTTCAAGTAGCTTCTTGTCCTATATGACGGTTTCACAGTACTTTAACTAATGGGATCTGCTTATTCCTTAACTGTTTAGTCTCCCGTGCAAATATTCTGATTGGTTCTTCGCTATAACTCAAATCCGGTTGAATTTCAATTGTTTCAGCTGCAATCACATGCGAAGGATCTGATCTATATCTTCGCAATATTGAAACATGAAAGACATTGTGAATCCTCTTCAATTCTGGTGGTAACGCCAATCTGTATGCCAATGGTCCAATCCGTTCCAACACTTCATATGGTCCAATAAACCTTGGACTCAACTTACCCTTCTTCCCAAATCTCAAAATACGTTTCCATGACGATACTTTTAAAAATACTTTATCTCCCACATTGTACTCTATATCACGTCGCTTCAAATCAACATATGATTTCTGTTGATCTGATGCAGCTTTCAACCGTTCTCGAATTATCTTCATCTTTTCTTCCGCTTTTTGTATTAAATCAGGACTAATCATCTTTCTTTCACCAACTTCATCCCAATTTAGTTGTGTTCTACACCGTCTACTATATAGTGCTTCATAAGGTGGCATTTGTATACTAGACTGGTAACTATTATTATATGTGAACTCCATCAAAGGTAAATACTTTTCCTAATTACCTTCCCACTCTAGTACACATGCTCTTAACATATCCTCCAAAATCTAAATAACCCTCTCGGATTGACCATCTGTCTGCGGATGAAATGTTGTACTATAATTCAATCTTGTACCCATCGCTTTCTGGAAACTTCTCCGAAATCTAGAAGTAAATCTCTGATCCTTATCTGAAACTATGGACACTGGAATACCATGCAACCTTACTATCTCCTGGATATACAACTCAACCAATCTATCTAAGCTGTAATTCATTCAAACAGATATAAAATGTGATGTCTTCGTCAATCTATTAACGATAACCCATACTGCATCATGTTTTCTTGGAGACATAGGTAATCCAGTCATAAAATCCATGATAACTCTTTCCCATTTCCACTCTGGTATTAACAGTGGTTGCAACAAACCTATTGGAACTTGATGCTCATCCTTCACTTATTGAAAAACTAAACATCTTGCCACATATTCTGCTATATCTTTCTTCATCCCACTCCACCAATAGTATTGTTTCAAATCCAAATACATTTTAGTACTACCTGGATGAAATGAACACAATGACTCATGTGCTTCCCTTAGAATTTCCTTCTTTAGCTCATCATCAGCTGGGACATACACTCTGTCCTTATAATGCAGTAATCCATCAGAATTCATTGTATACTCTATAGTCTCACCAGCCCATACTTTAGCAAACTCCTTCTAGTACTGCTTATTTTTCTCAGCTGCTGCTTTAATCTATTCAGTCAGGACAGGTTTCACCCTCAATTCTGCTACCAGTCCACCATCAGAATGATAAGAAATTACAGCGTTCAACTTTTGTACTTCCCGCAGCAAAATCATTTGTGTTTGCTACAAACTAGCAAATGTTTTTCTACTGAGTGCATCTGCTACCAAATTAGCTTTCCCTGGGTGATAATCAATCAAACAATCATAATCCTTAATTAACTCGATCCAAAGCCTCTATCTGAGATTCAACTCCTTCTGCGTACCCAGATACTTCAAACTTTTATGATGTGTGTATAAATAGCACTTCTCACCATACAAATAGTGTCACCATATTTTCAATGGAAATACAATGGCTGCTAACTCTAGATCATGCGTCAGATAATTCTTTTCATGTGGCTTCAGTTACCTGGAAGCATAAGCTATCACCTTCTGATTTTAAATCAACACACATCCAAGCCCATTCAATGAAGCATCACTGTACACCACATAATTTGTACCTAGGGTAGGCAAAGTCAACACTGGTGCTTGTGTCAAACTCCCTTTCAATTGATCAAAACTAGCTTGACATTGATCAGTCCACTCAAAAGCAACATCCTTCCTCAACAATCTAGTCAACGTGATTGCTATCATCGAAAATCCCTTCACAAATCTTCTATAATAGCCTGCCAATTCCAGAAAACTACGTACATCGCTGACATTCTTAGGTGGTTGCTAGCTTAGTACTGCTTCAACTTTGCTTGGATCGACACGGATACCCTCTGCAAATATAATATGAGCAAGGAAAGATATCTGCTCCATCCAGAAATTACACTTTGATAACTTCCCATACAGTTGCTTCTCCTGTAATTTATGTAGAACTAACCTCAAATGTTCTTCATGCTCCTCATGAGTCTTTGAATACACCAGAATATCATCGATAAACACAATTATGAATTGATCCAGATAATAATTGAATATTGTATTTGTAGCGTCCCTCCTGTCGAGACACAAAGATTTCGACAAGCGGTGCTACCTTTATTCTTAATTTTTTTTACAGTTGTATTAAAATATGAGCAAGCATATAAAATGATGATAACAAAATAAATTCGCTTAATATTAACGTTCTTATATTTACATACCCAAAATATAAAGTCGCATTATTTACATTAATTACATTACAAAATTTAAGTCCCTAGTACATACCAAAATATTACAAAAATATTTACATACTTCACGATGCTCGCTGTCACGTCCTTGTGTGACCTCCGCAAATCACGGCCTCCGAGGACTGGTACCTGCGTGTGGTAAAAACCAACACGCTGAGCATTTTTGCTCAGTGGGTGTAGATAATAATAATAAAATAACATTCATTATAAATAATTTTCATTCGAGTTATTCGTCGATAATTTATGTGGACTATTTCATTTATCAAGTACTAATAATATTTTCATAATATCTCAATCGTATAAATAATTATTTTCAATTCATGCTACAATACAGAATTTATTGCTCAGTTCCACATTTATTTCTTTTCACAATTTCACGTTTATTTTATTTCACAATTTCATATTTATTTCATTTCATATTTAGCCCAAGAATATTATGTAGATACGATCATCAGTCATATAACACATTTGGGCCGAAGCCGCTCAGTCAAATACGTTTGGGCTGAAGCCACTCAGTCACATACGTTTGGGCCGAAGTCACTCGGTTGATCAAATCGTCAATCGTTGTGGTAAGCGCATCAAGCTTAAACCACTCGGGGTACCTCACTGTACACCCGCCCATCAGGGTACCTCACTGTATCCTTGGTATTACATATAGCAGATCTGCGGATCAATGGCATACCATAGCTATATACTAATCTCGTTTTCTAACACAATAAATCTTAGGGCTATAATTATTCATTTATAGTATATACGTTACTATCTCAATAATATATATTTTCTTTATTTATTTATGAAATTTTAAGACTCAATTCATACTTTTTAT
>CAOGCB010003762.1:0-5000 GCA_948266635.1 Cnidoscolus chayamansa
CGGAAAGCATTTTCTGAAGCAGGGGCAAGCCGTATGCAGATGAAATCGCTGCCGAGTTGTGAGCAAGAACTGCCTATTCCTCTCCTTTTAGTCGAGTTATTTTATACCTCTCCTTTTAGTCGAGTTATTTTATACCTCTCCTTTTAGTCGAGTTATTTTATTCCTCTCCCGGGTTTGAACTCATGAGATTGAGAGATAGATGAGGAAGGCTGTTTAAGTTGCTGTTTAAGCTTAACTTTAACTCCGGATGTGTGATTCCGCTTTCACTAATAGCCTAAGGGGCGTAGCGGTAAGAAAGGAAAGAAGAGCCTATAACTCCATATTTCGAAAAAATGGTTGAATCTAATAACACATACTCGAAAGAGAAGAATAGGATCTGAATGAAATCAGGCACCGTCGACGGTCGAGAGACAGAGCAACTAAATTCAATATCGAACCGATAGAAAGGAAAGTCGAAGCGGACTTTTTAAATAAGTTTAAGAATCTGAGACAAGGTTGTTTTTAATTAAATCCTTGCCTTGTATTTACGTATTTACCAATAACTGCACATTGGAGGAATTTTTTAACCTCTTGTCTCTACGATGTAGAGTGAAGAAGGGAGACAAGAGGGCACGAGCTTCCTTTTTCTGAGCACGAATTGCATTTGTGTTTGCCGGACAGCATAGAAGCAGCATACCTTATTGCTTTGAGGGTCGAAGGACCTACTGGTTCAGCCAAGAATCAGAAACCGAGAAGATAAAGGAAGCGAAGATAAGAATAAAAATATGCCGTGGAGAAGAGCTTACTTACTTATGAGCGGGAAGACGAAGTCGCAGGAGATTCGGTAGAGGAGATGGAGCTGGTAAAGGTGACCAGCAGAGGCCTGAACAGGGGCAGAATGCCGCACGAGGTAACGAGGGACGTTAAGGAGGACGTGGTAGAGGTGATAACCGTCACGTGTGTTAAGGAGATGACGATTGACATTGAATTCCCTCCTCTGGTTTTAATATGAATTGACTCTGCTTCGGTCACTAGCTCCGTAGGTCCCTAAGCACCGAAAGAAGAGTTCCCACCTACCGCTACTAATTAATCAATCTAAATCTACTGCTGCCCACCTTCAAGGGTTTCCACTGATGTCACTGCCTTATTCTAAGGAACAAGTAATAAAGACCCACACTCTCTCGAGTAAGCAATCCTGTTTGTCAGTCCCTTCACTTTGAAGTCAGAAAAAAGCTGGAAGGTAATGGGGGATGGGATCAAAAGTAGAAGGATGAAAATAGGCAAAGCAAAGAGCGGGAGGCATTTTAAAGACATATGGTTGACTCCGAAGAGGGGGAACTCCCCGTATGTAATACAACGACTTCCGGATCATAGACGTAATGGTCTAAGAATATTGGTTCGACTCGGGCGGTATCCAAAGATCACATGCCAGTAATGCTATCCAAGGCGATGAGGTTTAGGTCCAAGTCTTGTCATGTACTTATCGAAGAAAGATTTTTTTTCTTCGGGCTAAATCACTAGCTTCTTCGACTGACTTCTAACCTTTATTGATGTAGTAGCTTCACTTCTTTTTCTTCTAGTCGAAGCTTTTCCCACTTAGAGTTCATCATTCTTGGGCCTTTACTGAAGGAGGTAAATTAGTTGACAGGTTATAGGTATACTGAGCGGTGGATTTTCGGAGAAGAACTTTTCTTTTTGTCTACGTTCTATTTGAGGTTTCACTTATTCCATCATAACCATATTATACTTTTACGCCATCCCATCCCCCTTCTCCACACCTCAGCTTGCACGGTACAGAAGACCTCCCTCAGCCGAAATCACGGTACCAAGAGAGAGCTTGAAGGGAGCTCACCATTGACAACTCCCCTCTTAAGGGCCTCCTTCCTTGCTGCTTTATTACGAGCAAGATATGAACTTCTCTTGTCCCAAAGCTGCTCGCTCCTTGAGCTTCTTTACCAAAAGAAAAGGGTCTCGTCTCCTTCTTTATTTGATTGAGCCTTTCGGGTTCGGGAAAGGAAAGGGAAGAGCGGAAAGCGGAAGTATAAAGAGAGTGCCTCCTTGCCCTGCCTTGGCTTTCACCTCCCCCTAAAAGGAAGAAAAGGAGCTTTCTGATACTCCTCACATAAAGCAAACCAACTCCAGGGATTAGTTGAATGAAAGCGCCAGCTCATGGATGAGCGATCAGAGTGACTAATCGGCACGGAGCGAAATGCCACTCAATTGAAAAGCATAGTAACTCGACCACCCATCGGGGGAGAATATGAGATTGGGCAGTCCCGCCGACTATGGCTATGGCTGACAAGGCTCTTCAAGACCTAACCTATTAAGAAAAGAACAGATGCGCGAGCCGCTCGACAGACCCGCCAGACTTATGCTTTATCTTAAACACCCATTTACAGCCAACCAGATTATTAGATTGGTCTCGCTGCAATTTCTTATTCGAGAGCAGTGTTGACAATGGTTAAGAAGTCAGGTTTATTATTCACCTCATTGTACTTAAAACAATCTGGTGTTGCTCTTCAGCGTTATTACGCTAATAGCTTTAATAAACATGATGTTCTTACACCATCGGTGTCTTTGACCCGGACGGGAATTCCTAGAATTATTCCTCCTTATATAAGTATAAGGAAAATAATTCGGAGTCATGATTCTAGGGCTGATAGATGGGTGCAGATTTATTTATCTTGGTTTGGTCTATGTAAAATTATACCAATGGCTAAGAAAGTTTCTCAGTCATTGTTTAATTCTATATGTGACCCACCAGAAGATAGATCTACACTCGAACATGTGATCGCCTCTTTATATACTTATGGCGATTCACTTATTCGTGTCTATTTACCGTCCGTCCATTTATTACCAATTAAACAAGGTTTTAAATGGAAACCTACTTGGAAATCTACACCGTTAAATGAAAATATACTTATGAAAGAGTCTAGACTTAGACTTATTAGTCAAAAGTTTAGAAAGTATCCTAATATATTTTCATCTTGGATCTATGAGCTGACAGCATTTATGGAAAATAACTGCCGCTCTCATATGGTTCTAAAGTCGGTGTATCCTTTCCCTCCTTCTTCACTTTGGGATCATTGGATTATTTATCCGTTTGACCATAAGCGAACGAATGAGATAATCGTCGAATCCATCATTAACTTCAATGAGGTAGCAGAACCTGTGTTCTCCTACTTTACTGATGTTTATGGTGATATTCCGATGATTACAGGTAGGTTGGCTCAAACCCTTTCAGGAGCCGGTAAGCGAAGAATCTTTGTTATATGTAATTACTTTAAGCAAAGATTATTAGCACCAGTCCATGATTGGGCTATGAACGTCCTGTCCACTATACCCTCTGATGGTACTTTCGACCAAGTTGCTCCTATCAAGTTGTTGGCTCTTCATTTTCCATCAAAAACTTATTGTTTTGATTTGAAAAGTGCAACTGATAGATGGCCTTTACAAGTCATTTATCACACTGTTGCATTGTTCTTTGGTAAGAATTATGCTTCAGCTGTTGTTGGTAGTGGCCTTGGTTATAATACAATTATGGTCCGTTCTCCATTGACAAAGGGTACGTATTGTACTTCTTTCTCAACTGGACAACCATTAGGTTACTTAGGCTCTTGGTCGCTATTCTCACTGTCACACCACATGATTTTGTGGTTGGCAGCAAAGATTGCGCAGCCAGATAGAGTAACCCCCTTCACTCAGTACGCTATTCTAGGTGATGATTACATCATCACTGATGAAAAGGTAGCTAAGCAGTATAGAAGACTTCTTGACAAACTTGGTGTAACCATATCTGAATCTAAATCGATTATATCAGATACTGGTTGCATTGAATTTGCTAAGAAGTTTTGGATTAAGCGGATGCAGGTTGATATATCACCTGTATCACTTAAATCCCTTCTGTGTGTTCGAAACACAATATCACTCGCTCAAATCGGTATGAAGTACAAGTGTTCTGTTAATGTACTTCAGCGTTTGGGTGGAGCTGGTTATCGTGTTAGATCACGCTTAATGACTTCTCAGAGTAAGCGCTGGGAACAAATTCAAGCTGTTTATAAGCTATCAACTGACAAGGAAAGGCAGTTACCTTTTGAGTTTTGGTTATGTAGGGGTAACCCTATTAATCCTTACCTTAAGGGCAAGATGATTGCCTATCTCCGTAAGGAGATGAGACCTAGGGAAATAAAGGTAGTTCCCGATGGTTATCTTTCTTCTGATTCAATGTATCTAAGCGAAAGAACGCTCATCTATAATTGGATGTCGTCCTGGTTGCTTTGGTTACATTGGTATTGTTCAGTTGCGTTAACTGATGATGTGTCTCTTGAAGATTTCTTTGAAGCTCCTGTCTGCTGTACCAGCTGGCGTCGGACTTTAAAAGATGAAAATCTTGTAAAGTTCGGCACCATTTGGAAACTGTATGATATGGCAGCTGATTGGGATTTAACTAAAGTACCTTTAGTACTTGAAGGTAAAACTCAATCTGAAGATCTCTCTCAATGGATATCTGGCGGTTATTCTGGCCTCGACTTCATTATGGCTCCACTAACCTTATCAGTTAATGGAGTAAAATGGCATGAGGTATATAAGAATTTAGGTGCACCTGAGCATTAAGCCCTGCTAGAAAATAGTCGAAAGACGGGTGTCTAGTAGGTAGTATAGTGCTGGTCTGATAAGCCAGTACTATAACACCCCGATTGGTCATATGGTACTAAAGTCCATGTTCGATTGGCAATTAAGGCATTAAATTCATCAGCCATAGCTGCACGCCAACGTGGATCTTTAACTGCAGTAGAAAAACAAGTTGGCTCAGTGTCAGAAATGGAGAAAACAAGAGAGAGAATTTCCTTGGGTTTCCTAAGACCTGCACGAAGACGAATGACCATAGGATGTTTCGAAGAAACTGAACAAGGAACAGATAGAGAAGTGGACTCATAGATAGGCACCGGAGAGGAAGAACAAGAAGGAGAAGAAGATGATTAAGAAAGAACAGGAGAGTCAGGCGTGGAAGAAAAAGAAGA
>CAOGCB010003762.1:10000-12843 GCA_948266635.1 Cnidoscolus chayamansa
AAATAAAGCTCATAGTCAGGCACGGGATGATCCGCAGGTGGTCTGCTATTGCCTGCCCCTTGCCTTACTCATGCTTCTGGGTGACGTACACAAGATCGAACTCTGAGAGTAACATCTGCCACCTTGCTGTACGGCCCGTGAGGGCTGGCTTTTCAAAGAGATACTTCAGCGGGTCCATCCTTGCAATCAGCATGGTCGTATAGTTCAACATGTAGTGGCGTAGGCGTTTCGAGGCCCATGTAAGAGCACAACAGGTCTTTTCTAGAACCGTATACCTTGTCTCATAATCAGTGAACTTTTTTCTGAGATAGTAAAAGGCTCTTTCCTTCCTACCCGTTTCATCGTGCTGACCAAGGACACAACTCATGGATGCTTTCATTACTGACAGATACATCAGGAGAGGTCGACCAGGCGTTGGCGGGGAGGATTGAGTAGATATTTCTTCACTTTGTCAAACGCCTTTTGTTTTGGCAATCCTCGTTCCTTGTGTCTATCTTTTCTGAAAGGAAAGGCGGGGTCTTCTTTCTGAGCAGTTTAAAGATCGGCTCACAGATGGGTGTGGGCTGGGCAATGAACTTGCTGATGTATTGTAGCCTGCCCAAAAAAAAAGCCCTGATTTCTTTCTCTGTCTTTGGTACCGGCATGTCGATAATTGCTTTGGTTTTTGCAGGTCGACTTCGATTTCTCTTCTGCTGACAATGAACCCGAGTAGCTTACCTGACGAAGCACCAAACCTCCTCCCGGCTTTATATGCTTTTGCGGATGAATTCGAAGACTGTATTTCCGCAATCTGTCAAACACTTTCTTCAAATTCACGGTCTTCTTTAGCCCAAGACTTGGCGATCATGTCATCGACATAGACCTCCATTTCCTTGTGTTTCATATCATGAAAGAGCGCAGTCATGGCTCGCTGGTACGTCGCCCCGGCATTCTTTAGACCAAACGGCATCACCTTGTAACAGAACGTGCCCTCCTATCTGATATGGTGATAAACGCCGTTTTCTCTCGGTCTTCCTCGGCCATCTTGATCTGGTTATATCAATAGAAAGCATCCAAAAAGTAAAGGACAGCATCCCATGTCCAGCGGTGTTGTCCACCAGAACATCGATGTGAGGAAGAGGAAAATCATCTTTTGGGCTAGGCGTTTTTGGACTCACGGAACCGGCTTTCAAATTGAGGGAAAAACCGTTCTCGAAGAAGCGTGACCATCCAGTTGAATCTCGTTACCCTTCGCGTGTGGTTATGGGGGCGGGCCTACTTTCCACTTTGTTACTATGGAGTCGGGCGGCAAACAAGTGAATGCGATCCCGCCCTCCATCAGCCGGTGTGTGTGGTCTTCGCTCCTTATAGCTCTACACCGCCGCCGGTCACTTTCGCTCCTCTACCATATTCATTGATTCATTCTTTGGAAGTTAGGCACGGGACTCGATAGCGCAGGCACAAGACCTTTGAATGCAAACAAAGAATAGCGAGACCGCATATCGTTTGGAACCCAAGCTTACCTTATTATTATGAAAAGGGGAAGGTTTGATAAAGGATAGTAGGTGTAGGTCTTTCCAGCTGGATTCATTAATGCAAACAGGAACTCCAAAACTTGAAGAACTGGTCTTGGAAGGAAATATTTATTCAAATCATAGTCTTTCAGAAGCTGGCATCGCTAGTTGACTCCTCCTCGTCGACAGCTAGCAGTTTCTGGACTAGCCTTCCTTGCCTGCAGTATGAAGGCCTTGTCTTAGCTAGCCCCTTTTTCGGACTAGCCTTTTGTTGCCTTAAGCCTTCCTTAAAAAGGGGAACACCAGCTAAGGCACTAATAACAGCAACAGTAGCAACAGCTACCTCCCCTATCTCTTAAAGCTTCTGCCTTCAGACTTGCCTTGCTTTCCTGCCCTCGGCCTTCAGACGGGATGCTCTAGTTGCTGCTGGCTGCTCTTAGCTGAATGCCTTGCTTCGCCCTACAGCTAGTGGAGACAAACGACTAATAAGATTGACGACAGGAGAACACTTTACGACTTTTCTGTTATTACTAATCCTTCCCTTCTTTCTAGGCCTTCCCCGCTCTTTGGGATAGCAGGAATACTAAAGATCGTGGCATGGCATCTCTCAGTTCCTTTAGCACAAGCCATTACTTAACTTAATTACTTATTAATATAGTAAATACCTTCTCTTCCTCAAGCTAGTACCAAAAAGCCTATTCCGAAAGCCGTTTTTTAATGCCCGTGCCCCAAAAGGGGGCTAGTTTCAAGGGTGCGCACCTAGTAGCTGCGAGCCTAAGATCAAAGGCAGTTCCAAAAACAAGTTCCCTATTTCCAGCTTGATGCAGACGAGTTGCCTATTTCTTTTTTGAAGAGTTTGATGCTAGGAAGAAGGGCAAGGCAATGAAAACTCACTATATACTCAATTCCATTGAGAACCCAGCCTAATTAATTGGTGTGAGGAACTTTCTCTTCTCGTCATGAAGACTGAACTAAGGCAACTCACTATTGCCACCCGGGGCGCCTTCGCCGACTCAGGACAGGAGCTCAGCATCGTGCGGTTCACCCAAAATGCGCATGTGCCAACTCAACTCTCTCCCCCAACGACTGTGTAACGGAGCCACCGCCTACTTACTCGGTGTGAAGGTGACCGAGAGTGGAAAGGAAGTACTCAAGTCACAAGATGAAAGATAGCTCAGTAAGTTGGGTACTTTTTTTACATAGGACTTTCTAAATTTTAACAAATTAATTAATGGTCTCGCTCGAATTTGAAAATTGAATTTCAATTAGATACACTTTTTCGTCGAGTTTGACCAATTAAATTACTAGAAAAAATGGAAGTTTTTTATTAGGATAAAAAAATTTTAGATT
>CAOGCB010003906.1:0-25363 GCA_948266635.1 Cnidoscolus chayamansa
AATAATAATAATAATAATAATAACAATAATAAACTTCTTGTAATCAGCAATAAATTATATATAAATATTTTTTTTAAAGTTTACGTTGTACAACTTTTGTATTCATATTAAATAAAAAATAATAATATTATTTAATTTATATTTTGAAAGAATTTGGATTCGGATTACTGATGTGAGTCGATATGAATTCATATAGAATTATTCAACTGTCTCACTTTTTCAGAAAATTTATAATACAGAAATTATAAAAAAAATTAATTAAATTAGGTTTCTATAAATTTTTATTTTAAAGGGTGTGATTTTTTTTCCAAGTTTCTTATAATAAAAAGAAAAGAAAAGAATTATTTGAGATGGAAGAAAACTAAAGGGTGGAAAATGGGAATATTAATGTGGCTTCAACTCTAAGAATTTCCGTTACTGATCACACCCACCACCTAATCATTTGACAGTCTTATGTAATAATTGTGATGAATCTTTGGGTGTGAGTCAGATCAAATCATTTATTTAAAATTATAAATTTTGAGAAAAATAAAAATAAACTAATTTATATCATTATTTTAATTTAAAATTTATTAAAAAATCACCCAAAAACTAGTTTTAAGGGGTGTGGATTACCTTATACTTTATATAAAATATATATTTTTAATCGGTAATAATTCAATACACCTTCTTCATGCTCATATTAATTGAGCGTGAAATATCAATGAAAATTTAGTCTAAATATATGGAAAATTAATATCAAATGAGTGGCTTTAATATCATATTAGAATAAAAATTCTCGATCTAACTCATTCCAAAAACTAGATTCAATCTTTATATAAAGATAAATAAATATAAATATTTAATTTTTTTATACGAATCCACTAATTATAATATTTTTTAAAATTTTATATAATAAAAATTAATATACTCCCACAAATTTATACTTATCCTACAAAACCCATAAAGGTATGGGCGTAGTATAGAATCGGACAAGTCACTATGCTTGCAATCTGTTTGATGAAAGTTCAAACTGTATCAGTTTGGAATGATTGTTGGTTGGAGATGGGATTTTACCTAATAATTGAGTAGAGTAAACAAGGCACGAAAGGAATTCACCATTGAAATCAACCTAGATAGATTGGAGATTTCTGGTGGGATTTGGTGAGAAAAGAAAGAATAATAGAGGCTGAGAGGAGATAACCTTGAGAGATAGCCTCCTTGAGATGGTATTTCAGAGTAGTTGAAGTTGTAGGCAAGATTAAGTGTCTGAAGGTGAACATAGGAGTTGATAGAGCCACAGAGACAAGTGTCACTAAGGTCAAGGCTAACGACATGATTAGTTTCTTATCACACTTCACAGCATTACCATGAACAAAAGTCACCTTTGCTTGAATTGCAGCAACGCCAACCTCTCATTATCATGTATGGCATCCTACCTGCAAAGAAGAATTCAAAGACTGACTCAATGAAGCAATATGGAAGAACAAGAGAATGAAAAAATCAGTAAAAGGATCGCTTTCTTTTTTTACTTAATTTTGTTGGGAATTTAAATGGGCACCCTAGAGATCAGTTCAATTTCATATCACGAAAAATCATATTTTTTATGAAGCGACATATTCTTACGAAGATATATAATTTTACGAAATTATATTTTCTCTTAAATTATAAAGATAATCCACATCCAACACTCAAATTCGAGACTTTTAAATTATAAAAAATGTATAAATTCTTTTTTGTTTAAGTACTAAAATTAGCAATTAATACTCTTGATCCCAAGAAAGAAGGAGGCTTTAATTTATAAACATGCAACAAATTTTTAGAAAAAAAGGCTTTTAACTTATCACATATTTAAATAATTAATTTACAATTATTCTAAGATTTTTTTTTCATAAATCATTACCATAAAGTCAAGTTTTCGCTATGTTAAAAAATATTTGATCCCTTCATCTACATGTCTACGCTTTACATAGAGGCTCTGATTTATGAATTCTGATCTAAGAGCACCATCAAAATATTTCAAAGAAGGATTATTTTGATATAGGTCTGCTTTTGGCTTAGATCAACTTAAGTAAACGGAATCTCTATCGCCCTAATATAAAGGCTTTTATAAATAATAACATGTGATTCAAAAGTAAGAAAAGCGTGAAATAGTTATTATCAAATCGTGGGGCGATTTCAGTTGTTCAATTATAGAAAATATTGTTTCGCAAGTAATCGTGGTGGTTATGTGGGACGATTCTAAGGCATGGTTCGGTTAGAGTACTCCGAGACATCGTTTGGTCATTGAATCCCAAGAGATTTCTAGGGATATAAACGAAACGAGCTGAGCCAAACTTCAAAGAGTTTAAATTTGGCTTGTTAAAATTTTTTTGACCTCAAGCCTGACTCATTTTGAGCTTGAGCCGAATATTAACAAGCTTAAGTTTAGTTGATTTGTTAACGAATCGAGCTTTTATCTAGCTTTTATCGAGTCAAATCTCATATAGTTCTAAAAAAAATTTTACTTTATAATCTTAAAGATTTTTAGTTTGAAAATAATAAATTTCTCTAAAAAAATCCATCTACTTTGTAATCGTATGAAATAATGATTCTATGTATGGATCAAATCTTTTCTTGGAAGCATTTTACCACTTAATAGGTCGATTTGGTGCGAACTAGATCACTTTAACAGTTAATTTCAATTTCTTTGCCTCATCAGTAGTTTCCATCCAATTTTTTTCTCAAACCAATCTTGTTTTCTTTTGACAAACTCATTCCCAGCAAACACTCCAACTATCAGCCCTCCTGCAAAGCCGATAAATATTACCATAGTTTTAACTTAAAGAAAGATTCAAAGTCTTCATCTCCTGAGGAAATGGGTGTAGTTGGTGGAGATATTTATGAATTTCCACATTTCTTCTCTAAAAGAGCTTCACACAATCCTGAATTCCCTTTATATGAGTTGTCATCAAATGTGTCAAATTGTTTTCCTTGTGGTACAGAACCTGAAAGATTGTTCCAAGACACGTTGAAACTTTCCATGGAAGTAATGTCAACTAATTGAAAAGGTATATTTCCTAAGAGTCGATTGTTAGAAAGATCCAAGCATTCCAATTCTTTCATGTTTGCCAAGGATAATGGTATATGACTAGTGAGCATGTTGTTAGAAAGGTTAAGCAAATGAAGGGTTTCCTATGATATTTGGAATCCCCCCTTCCAATATATTACATGACAAATTAATGGCAGCCAAAGTGCTTGGAATTTTCAAATATTCTAATTCCAAGCCTTTGTTATTCATGGTTATTGAGTAATCGATATTACCATATGCAAAAGTTGCAAATGAAGTAGGACTTTCACCCATGTATGTCATGTGGCTTATGTCTACAATCTTCATGGCATCCCACATCTCAAAGTATGTAATTGGCAAGCCCCCAGTGAATGTATTCTGAGATAGATCAATGATTTGAAGCTTAGGGAATGTATCAGTTCCAACTCTTCTGAGTGCACCATAAAAGTCGTTGAATCTCAAAATGAGAACTCTTAACTCTGAAAGATTCCCCAACCAAGAAGGAAAACTATCATTCAATTGATTTTCACTGAAATCGATGAACTCTAACATTGAATAATTGGCCAGTGATCTTGGTACTTGCCCTTGCAATCTATTGTGGCTTAAACTGATAAATATAAAATATAAAATTTCATCCATCCATTTCTCCATCCAAGTAATTGGTTGGTCCCAGTGGAATGGAAAGCAGTGATCCTTGCAGCATATAAGACCGAATGTCTAAAACAGTTAGAGAATGCCATTGAAGAACAAATGTACCTTCCTCAAAACATGTTAAGGACTTATGAGAAAGGTTCATGTACCACAAATAATTTCTACTTATGTTCCACAACCATGAAGGTATGAGGCCTTATATGTTGTTTGAAGAAAGGTCTAGGTATTGCAACTCAAGTTGATTCTATAATAAATCTAGGAACTCATTAAGGTTGCAAGAAGCCAATCCTAAATTATAAAAATTAGGAATGGTAGCATTTGTGTTGCTTTCGGTGAGCAACCATAGGTTGTTGTATGATAACATCAACATTCGTAAAATTTTGAGCTAGAAGAATATATTCACATCCACAACCCAGATAAATTATTTGAATTGAAGAAGAGAATTTGAAGATTCTTGAGGTTATAGAGAGTGCTTGGAATGGAGAACTCTATTAGCTCATAATGATTAATAGTTTGAAATGGGATTTGACCTGATAATTTATTAGAGCTCAAATATAAGTATTCAATACTTGCTCCGTAAATGAGGTATGATGGGATTTGACCACTCAAATGATTATGGTCTAAAAATAATGCAAGAAGCCTTGTTAGATTCATAAGACAAGAAGGGATTTGGTTGTAGCCCAAATCTAACCGTGAAAGTTGAGTAAGATTTTTGAAAGAAGATAGAAATTCACCATCCAATTCGCGACATGAAAGAGAGAAAGGAAATTGAGAGCAGTCAGTTTACTCCAAGACAAGGAATTAGTTGAGGCTTGAAGGGAGTTGCCTAATGAAATTGCAAAAGGAGAAATCCAATACTTCTAAGTTGGCAAGGTTTCCAATGGAGGAAGGTAACTCTCCAAGAAAATTGGTATCATGAAGGATCAATGTTTTAAGGAGATTCCCTAACTGAAAATAGGGCAAATCTTCACTTATATCAAGTACTTTTAGATTGAAAAGCTGAAAGATGGCATTTGGAAATTCACCTTGCAATCGGCAATCCATGAGATGGAGAGATTCCAAAAATGAAGAATTTGCCAAAAGTATCAGGTGCTATTGAAGAAATATTCACTCGTGAGAGATGAAGTTGCTTCAAATAAGGGAATTTTTGAACTAGATCTTTGAGACATGGCTTGTGGAGTTCCAATCCATGGGAATAACCACAAAGATCAAGGTAAATCAGCCTAGACATATTGAAAAGCTGTGGTGGGATTTGGCTAGAAAAGGAAGAGTTAGATAGGTTGAGATGAGATAACCTTGAGAGGTGGCCAACTTGAGATGGTATTCCAGAGAAATTGAAGTAGTTGTAGGCAAGATTAAGAGCTTGGAGGTCGACAAGGCAGAAGAGAGTGGTGTTGGAGTTGAAAGTGTTAGAAGAATCACTGTAATCAAGGGCATAGGATCAGGAGCAAATCACGTTAAAGACATAGAATTAGGGAGCAATTATGTAAAGATTAGAAGTAGAAGACTTACCATAGTTAGAGTAATATAGCACTGTATAAGTATGACTATTGTAAAAAGAAATAAATGAAAAAAATATATTGTTTTTACCATTCTAAGATGGTATCAAGCAGATAATGATCTAGAAAACTCGTTATTTGCTTTGCTCATCATGTACCAATTCAAAAAGTGAACTCAGAAGATTCATCATTATTCAATTGTCAAATTACCAAACTTGAAATCTCAGCCAACCCATGTTGATATCTAGCACTGCAACATTAAAGGGTGTAATCCCTGATGAACTTACCTTATAGATTGCCAAACTTCTCAGAAATGGCATCAGTAACGTTCAACATCAACCAACCAGTTCAGAAAAAGTCACAATGAACATCAAACTGAATGGGGAAAATTATCCCCTATGGACTCGACTCATGAGAGTCGAAATTGAGGTACGAAGCCGGACATGCTACATCATAGGGGGAACTCCGGCACCGTTGACAAAAGATCCATGCTTTCTTCGGTGGGAACAAGAGGATTTAGGAGTATTGCCGAGTACCAGTCTTCGAAGGCATTATGGGATGCCTTAGCAATTACCTATGGGAGCGGTGGAAATGCCCTGCAAATATACGATTTGCACAATCAAGCAAGTTGTCAAACTCAAGGCCAACAAACTTTGGAACAGTACTGAAAAAACCTGCAAGGGTTGTGGATGGCCATTGATCGGAGAAGGCCAAACCCAATGAAGTTAGAGGAAGATATCACAATCTTCAACAAGATAACATAGGAGAACCAACTATTTAATTTTCTAGGGGGCTTGATGCTAAGCACGACATCAGTCGTCGGGAGATCCTTCAGCGGGAACCACTCCCATCAGTTGAATCGACGTATGCGATAGTGAGAAAAGAGACTGCCAGGCTTCGTATTCTAAAGCTGGCAACCAGCGAAGATGCTGATTCACCATCATCGGAAGGAATCGGTGCCGGACTCATCTCCAGGAACTCAAGCGAAAAATCACAAGGTCGAGGACAAAGAAACCAAATAGATTACATAAGGAGATCGGGAAAGTCGTGGGTCAACAAATCCAAACTCCACTGTTCTCATTGTGGCATGTCTAAGCATACCAAAGAGACACGTTTCAAGTTAGTCGGATTTCCCAAATGGTGGGAGGACGGTCACAAACCGGGAAAGCCTAACAACAGCAAGACTGCCATTGCCATGGGTAACCATTAGGCCACTAGCAGCGACCATGGCAACCTAGATGCATGCCTTAATGCCGGAGAAGAAGATCGAAGAGGATTTGCAACGATAGGGTTTAGAGGCAGAAGCGGCGCAAATGAGGAGACAAAAAGAGGTCAAGATTTGGCCCTAAGTCCTCGATTTTTTAAACCCTACTGTTTTTTCTAATTTCAATCAGACCACAGAAAGAGAAAAAAAAGTGGATTTTTTACTGCGGTGCTACCGACATAATGACATATGATCCTACATATATAATTAAACCCTCTCATACTAATAAAACAAAAATACAGACAACCAATGAGAGTTTTTTAGCGGTAAAAGGAGCATGAACTGTAGAAATTTTTCCATAGATTAAATTGTCAAAATGTTTATATGTCATATCCTTGTCATGCAAGCTTCTTTCAATTAACCATGTTACTAGTGAATTAAATTGTCAAATGCTTATGTACCAAAATTTCTGTCTCTTGCAGGATGTTCTTACACAGGAGATCATTGGGCATGGTACCGAGCAAGGAGGGTTGTACTTTGTTGATGAGGTAGCACAACAAGGCACTGCGAGACTCGCTCATAGGACAATTGATAAGCAGGTGTGGCATTGGCATCGACGCTTGGGACATCCATCATCAGGGTACCTCAAGTTGTTATTTACTTCTTTATTTTCCAATAATACAAACATGTCATGTGAAACATGTATTCTAGCTAAGAACCACATAATTTCATTCAAACCCAGTAACACTAGGGTTGAGTCAGTTTTTTCTGTAATACACTGGGGACCTGCTCCCAACTCTCAAAACTCTATTTTTTTGATATTTTGTGTTATTTATTGATGATACAACTCGCATAACATGGGTCTACATGTTGAAAAATAAATATGAAATGCCTGATAAAGTCATTGCTTTTTTTCACATGATCCATATACAGTTTCATAAAAAAATTCAAATACTTAGATCTGACAATGGAGGGAAATATGTCTATCATACTTTACATGATTTCTTCATGAAGCACGGTATTGTTCATCAAACTACTTGTCCCAACACACCACAACAAAATGGTGTAGCCAAAAGAAAAAATCGCATTCTTCTTGAAATGACCAAGGCTCTCATGATCAAATCCAAAGTCCCTCAATTTTTTTGGCCCGAAGTGATAGCCACTGCTACCTATCTCCTTAATCGATTACCCACAAAAATTCTTAACCTTGACATACCCATCTAGACATTATATACCCACACCAATACACCATCGATCTTGACTCTTCCACCCTGAATCTTTGGATCGTTAGTCTTTGTCCACATCCCTAAAATAGAATGAAGCAAATTAGGCCCTTGTGCCTTAAAATGTGTCTTTGTCGGCTATGTCATCCATCAAAAGGGTTACTGTTGCTATCACCCCCTACACGTCGCATGTATGTGACCTTGGACTATGACTTTATTAAATCCGAGTATTATTACTCAACCCCTCTCAGGGATCAGGGGGAGAGTAGCAGTGATCCGCTAAGATGGTTATGCGGCCTAGTCTTGCCCGAAGTTGTCCCAATAGAGCAAGTGGATGGTGCTACCGTGCCCACTTCTAAAAACATGGTAGAACCTGACAAGCCAATGCTAACAACTAATGTACCTCTTGTGGAAGATGTTCCTAAGGTAAGCAACACTCCTTTTGATAAATTCTTTGAAATTACTGAGACTAACCTTGACAGCACTCCCATACTGGAGGAAGCCGTTGAAGAGGAAAACAAATATGTATTACCATTCAGAAGCACCAGAGGAGTACCACCAAAAAGGTACTCTTCAGAACACAAGTCTTGTTCGTCCAGATATCCATTGGGGAACTTAGTCAAGGGGAGCATCTCAAAAGAAGCAAAGGCATTCACAATAATTCTGTATGTTGAAGAGATTCCAAGAAATGCACAGGAAGTCTCACTTAAGAAGGAGTGGAAAGAAGCAATGGAAGCCAAGATGAAGGCCTTGGAGAAAAATGAAACATGGGAAAAATGTGAGTTGCCAGCCGGAAAGAGACCAGTAGGATGCAAGTGGGTGTTCACCATCAAACACAAAGCAAATAGAACAGTGGAAAGATACAAGGCAAGACTAGTGGTAAAGGGGTACACACAAACTTATGGGGTAGATTACTCGAAAACATTCTCACCAGTTGCTAAGATTGACACCATCCGAGTTCTATTCTCAGTAGCAGTCAACCAAGACTGGCCTCTTCATTAGTTTGATGTGAAGAATGCCTTTCTCCATGGAGAATTGAAAGAAGAAGTATACATGGAAGGACCTCCAGGGTTTAAACAGAGGTTTCAAAAAAACCAAGTATGCAGGCTGAAAAGAGTATTATATGGGTTGAAGCAGTCACTTAGAGCCTGGTTTGGCAAGTTCACAATGGCAATGAAGAGGTAGGACTATAAGCAAAGTAACTTCGACCATACCCTATTCCTAAAGGAAAGAGGAAATTTAATAACATGCCTAATAATATACATGGACGATATGATCATAACTGGGAGTGACTCATAAGAAATCAAAAAGTTGCGAAGCAGTTTGTTCGATGAGTGTGAGATGAAAGATCTAGGAGGACTCAAATACTTCCTAGGAATTGAGGTCTTAAGGTCAGAAAGTAGCACCTTCATAGCACAAAGAAAGTATGTCGTAGACCTTTTGACAGAGATAGGGATGATTGATTGTAAACTAGCCAAAACACCAACAACCATGGCCTCCAAATGAAGGAATGAGGAGAATTGGCAGACAGAGAGAAGTATCAGAGATTGGTTGGAAAGTTGATCTATTTCGCTCATACTCTATGGGGGTGATAAGTCAGTTCATGTACAATCTACAAATAGAACATATGGATGATGCACTCAGGATTGTGAGATATCTAAAAGGGACACCTGACAGATGAATCGTCTTCAAGAAGAATGAGAGCTTGGAGATCCAAGGGTATACAGATGCTGACTGGGCAGGAAATCCTAATGATCGGAGGTCCACATCAGGGTACTTCACTATGATAGAGGAAACCTAGTGACGTGGTGAAGTAAAAAACAAAAGGTGGTGGCTTTATCAAGTGCAAAAGATGAGTTTAGAGGAATTGCTCGGGGGCTAACAGAGATTCTATAGTTCAGAAAATTGATGACGGAAATTGGTTTTCCACCACAGAGAGCATGCAAGCTACAATGCGACAATAAGGCAGCTATAAGCATTTCAGAGAACTTAGTTCAACACGATCGGACAAAACATGTGGAGGTAGATTGAGGCTTCATTAAAGAAAAGTCAGAAGACGGGCAAATTGAACTACCATTTATTCGATCGGAAGATCAACTTGCAGATATCCTCACAAAGGCATTGAACAGACTGGGTTTTAATACAACATTGAGCAAGTTGGGTATTGGTAACCCTACTACACAACTTGAGGGAGAGTGTTAGAAGAATCATTGTAATCAAGGGCATAGAATCATAGAGACAAGAGGCAATAAGGTCAAAGCTGACGACATGATTAGTTTGATCATCACACTCACCCAAGACCATCTCAAGAGTAGCAATCACCTCTTTCTCCATGGATGAGTTTCCAAGATTCCGATTTCCTACCGCCAAAAGAGTAAAAGAAAGTATTAGGAGAGAAAAACATGATTAGTTTTAACAAAGTTTTAATTTCTAATTATTTAGAATCGATTATAATGATTTTTTTTCGTTATTTAATTATATTACATATGCATCAAATGTGTATGAAACATGATCAATTAAGTCATGTTAATCAACCATCTCTTATTTATCTGATTTGCATACCAATCCATTTCAAATTGAATACTTACATCATCTTTTTATTTGTCAAAATTAATATTTAACTTCTATTGTTATGAAACTAATTATTTAGATTTTTTTATTTACAATATATATATATATATATATATATATATATGGAATTACAGTTTCTATAATTTTAAATCATTAATTATTTAGTCCCTTCAATTAATCATATATAATAACTAAATAATTTCATTAAACTATATTCTAAGTTTCAAATAAAAATTAAAATAAAATATTAATTAAAAAATTGATTTATGATTAGGATCTTCATTCCCTTGTACCAAAAGGTAATATATCCTCACCTTAGGGGCCTCCACATCCCAGTCCGACAGGATTATGGAGGGATAAATCACGGTGACCAAGCAGTAGTCAAGTGGGAGGCCTTTAACTCGGTGTCCACAAGGAGCTCACCCATATAGATGAAACTTCCACGCTGCAGCTGCCGAGACTCGAACCTTAGACCTTATACCAATTTTGCCACTTGTTTACCACTGAGCTAAGCCGGGCGGATTTCCAAAACCATTTCTGTAAAAGATGGGTGCTTCCCAATAGAGGAAACTCAACTTTTATTGCAATATAATTATTGTCACAAATCAGTTTGAATATATTTTAAATTGAACTCAAATCTATTATAATCATGATAAGATAAGTTGGAGCATTTAATATTAAGATCCAAATGGAGTTGAGCTCAAAATTCAAACTTGAAAAATATCAATTCAGGATAGAGTACTTTTCTATAAAAACCAAGAACCCTAAGGCTACATTAATATCAGCCAAAGGCAGTGAGGGCTGGCGATGCGAGGCTTGTTCAATTGCTTTCAGGCTGTGAAAAAATAGAGAGCTTCGGCCTTTGTTAGTATGCTTCATGGAGAGCCAAGATGGGTACTGCCACATGCATTATCTATACTAGTGCTTCAGAGTTTCCTTCTAGAGAAACAGTATATCATTATTGGGTTTTGAGGATAACCAATGGAATGGATTCATATTTGAAAGTAGGGATTATTAGATTAGACTTGTAAAAAGACCATGGAGTCATCTGCTATTTTCTCAGTTTGTTGGCTATTTCTTCAAGCTTGCTATTTTATGCATTGCCGGCACCTTCTGCTCCTTAATCCTTCTGCCTTTGATTTTGTTCCTGTGATGTTACGTCTTTCTTAGACTTTGCTTATCTTTCAGTTTATTGTCATTTCATATGATATTCTCACATAGAGTTGAAGCATAATAATAATTATGATATTCCAATGCTAATCTTGTAATCTTGAAGGTAAATTTAGGACATATGTCCGAAGGTTGATGCATCAACTCTTCGCTCTATTTACTATCCATCTTGCCTTTATTTAATTTTCTACTATTCCTTAGTCCCTTTGGTACCAAAAGATTGATAATTCCCAACCCTAAGGGACCCCCTCACCCCGGCCCGACAGTGTAACAGGGGGAGGTAAACCAAGGTACACGGCAGCCTCTTAGATGGGAGGCCTACGGGCCCGGTGCGCACAAGGAGTCCACCCAGAGGGTGAAGCTCCCACACTGCTGCTGCCGGGACTCAAATCTTGGCTCTTTGGTACCAACTCTACCATCCGAGTACTTCTCCCTCTAGACCTTCTCTGACAGCTGCATGTCCTCATCCTGCATCATCGACTAACGATTCTTCTATGAGTGAGTGACTCTTGCCTCTTCCTCACTACGGTAGTTCCACCCCTCCCTCATTATTATTGTTGCTGACTGCATTTCAGGTTTTTTCATCAGTATTTGATTTACTATTTTCTGTTTCATTAAGTGCTGTATAGTGATTTTTGGTTTCCTTCTTGACCAAATAGATTTTGTTTTCTTTAAACAAATTTATTTGTTGATGTTTTGATGGGAATTATTTTGTTTAGATGAATGATGACATGAAGATGTTCTCATGCTCTGAATCTGTAAGATATTGACTATTGAACGGAACTGATGGACCGAGCTGAACCGGATCGATTTAGTTCGTTCACGTCCTCTAATTCGACTGTCTGTATTGTCTATTTAAAATTCTGTTTTCAAAAATAAAATTTGTTTCAAAATGATAGTTGATTTAACTTCTCTCGGAATTCCTTTTGGAGGCTCCAAATTCCCATATGATGAAGCACTCAGTTAACAACAGCGAATATTGGCTCCTAAGGAATTACAAATCAAGATGCTCCTTTCACTACTCAAACCCTCAACCTCCAATCTCTTACCATCCATTCCAAGCCTTTGCCGCTGAGCCACCCGTGGGGGTAAGTTAGAATCCTGACTGTGCTCTAACATGCCCAAATAGATGCCAAATGGGTGACCTAAAAGCCTTTAACAAGAAGGGACTTCTGCAAAGCTTATGTCTTGAACTTTTTATTACTGAGAGTGAATTCTCTTAGCATCATGTAAAAATACATGAGGCTGAAATTACACGAGGATAATTTTGAGTAATATTATAAATATTTGTTTCTTTTACTCCTCCATAGCCAGGATTTTATGTCTTTTAGTTCTGTCTTACAAACAATATTTCTTATGTCAATAGTAGTTCTAATGTATATGTGATCTATTTATGCAAAGAAACTAAACAATTTCAAGAGAATTTGCACCCTGGGTGTATCAATATGCTGGCTTTTTCTAGTTTGTTCTAGCAGTAGAGTTCACTCCTCATTTCTGTTGTATGCAGCATGGAAGAATACTTGAATGCTTTCTGCATGGGAAGTCATTGATTCTGAACTAGCTTGAGAGCTGCTAAATGATTTTGAATATGATGCTATAACTATTTCAGGACAAAATTATGGAGGATGGGATGGATTAAGGACTGTAGAGAAGTATTTCTTTGTATAGGAAAGTACACCGGTTTACATTTCTTGGTTACTCTATCTTTCTTTCTGTTTTCTTATTCAATTTTAAGTATCCAATATGACTTTTTGTTTACTATTGTTATAGACAAGCTAATCGGAAGCATACAAAATGATAGTTGATATTACTTGTGAGTTTATTTTGTTAGAGGATCCATATAGCCGATCCATATAGCCGATCCCAACTGGTTTGGGACTAAGACTTGTTGTTGTTGTATGGATTTATCTGAATTTGTGATGTATTGTCAACTCTAATTATTTGTTGTATATTTAATTTGTCATAGCGAGATTTTACGTGGACAATATTCATATTAGAGAGGTGCAAAGAACATAATATATGGGGTGATTTTCCTTCCAAGACAATGTATTTGAAGCTGAACTATTCAAATCATTTGATCCTGTTACATTTGGAGGAGGCCGGCGCCACCATGGGAAATGCCATCACCAGAGCCGATTGAGCCATGGTGTGGCCAACTCCATTTAATTTTATATTTGTTAATAATTTGTACTATTTTTATATATGTAACGATTGAATATTATATTTTTTATTTAAATTTTAATATATGTCAATGATTTTATTTATATTAAGATATTTATATAGATTAGTTTAATTTTATAGAAAATATGAAATTTTGCATAGGCTGAATTGATGATAAATTCAGCGATTTGTATTATAAGTTGAATTTATAATAAATTTAATGAAATTTTAGAAAAATTTAGTGATGGATTTTATGATGGAAATGTCCTTTCTAAAATTTGCGACCGATTTTTGTGATGAAAATTGTGATAAATTTGAAAAGCATTTAGCGATGAATTTTGCAATGAAAATTATGTCTTTAAATTTTGCGATGTAATTAGTGATGGATCTAGAACGATGGATTTAGGAACGACGATTAAAATCCATTGCTAAATCCGTCGTTGAATTTTATAACGGATTTTAAAATCCATCGGTAATTTTTACAATGGATTCTAAAATTCGTCGCTAATTTTTGCGACAGATTCTAAAATCCATCGCTAATTTTTGCGACAAATTTCAAAATCTGTCGCAAACTTTTAGCGACGGGAGTATAAGTGACAGACATTGGTTTGTCACTGAAAGCTTCAGTGACGGATTTTCTACTTTCAGCGATGAATTTTCTATTTTCAACGACGAAAATTATCCTTTTTTTTGTAATGTCTAATGTATATGATATTTGTCTTATTGATTTCTTGTACTAAAAGGTGATATACCCTCACCTTAGGGACCCCCACACCCCGACCCGATAGGATTGTGGAGGGGTGAATCACGGTGATCCAGTAGTAGTCAAGTGGGAGGCCTTTAACTCGGTGCCTACAAGGAACCCACCCACTTAGGTGAAACTCCCACACTGCGGCTGCCGAGACTCAAACCTTAGACCTTGTACTAATTCTTTCACTTGCTTACTACTGAGCTAAACCTGTGTGGGCTTGTCTTATTGATTTCTAATAACAACTTTTGTTGCTTTTATATAGACATTACGTGTAATAAAAATAAAAAGAATAATGTCACTCTCTAGAGAGTGATTTGACTCAACTAACTATAAAAATATAAGCTAACAAATATGAACAAAATTAGCTAACTCTAACTAAATTAAAATAGTATTTAATGTGTTAATTTAGAATCAATCTTCAATACTCCCTTAATTTGAAATTATGTGATTTGGTTAGAATAAATTGCCCTTGCCCATAGGCTTGCTTTTATTTATATAGTTAATTGGAAGGTTTCATTTTAATATTTATAATTATTTGAAGGTTTTCGTTTCGTTAGATAATTTCAAGTATTAATGCTTAAATTTTAGCTGACGTGATAGAGAGTCAATTTAAATATGGATAGAATTCAGCTTAATAAATCTAAGTGTCAAATCATTAACCTTGAATCACATTATAGCAAACTTATAAAAAGGATCGAAACTATTGATCCGTTTTAATTTAGTCAGAGATGTAGCATAAAAAGTCATATTTCAGACATTTTCTATTAATTTAATTATGTCTTCTTATGATTAAGTCTTGATTTGATTGCACTCACATATATAATTTGGTGGTAAGTGCATGTAATATGAATTGTACATAAAAAATCAACCCAATAGAAAACTATATTATATGGATTGGTGGGTGGGTTTGAAAATGAATAAATTGAAGTGTAAATTAAATAATGAGTGTTGCATTCAAAGACAAATATATTATATAATAAAATATGTATAACACATTATCTAATTCACAACTTCATTTTCATTTTTTAATTTTTATCAAATATTAAACTATAATATCCAAGATGTTTATTCTATAAATATTTTTATTTAAATATAAATAAATTATGTGAATTTAAATAAATTAAATTGTTCGTAGATTATTCGAAATTCGATTTAATTTTATTCATTTTTTAAATGACCTTAATTTAAATTTATTTTTCGAATTCATTTAAAAAATGAATCAAATCTAATCATACAAATATTAAAATTGTTAAGATTTAAATATCTATTTATGTAATAGGTTTTTATTAAGATATTCAGAAAAAGATAAAGACTGAATCACATTAAAGACACTAATAAAAATTTTATTTTTATCCTTTTATGTATAAATAGGTCATGTCTCATATATTCATAAATTAATGAGAAATATTTTATATTTTATATTTCTTATCACCCAAATATTCCTGATTTTATGTGTTCCTTACATGTTTTTTTATTTCTCATCACTCAAATTCTTAATTTTATTCATGTCATCTCTCTCGTAAATATTTTTTATTTCTCATCATAGTATGAGAGCCTACGATCACCATAGCGCCTTTAAAACTGGGTAACTCGGACTCAGAGAGAAGAGACTAATGCTGGCGGAAAAACAAATCCGAATAACAAGACAAATAATAGAAGGAGAAGTGGTAACAAAAAGAAAAATAAATTTTGTCATCACTGTAAGATGACAGGCCACACAAAGGATTGATGCTTTAAAAAAATCAGATACCCCGAATGGTTTAATTCAAAGAGATCCAATCAATCAGCATGCATGACCGACACAGAATCCAAAGAAGCTAGAGAGACACACACAAATAACAATGTCAAGTACAAGTCAAGTGAGATCTTTGACCTCGTACATGACCTTATAAAGAAGTTGTTAAAACAAAACATAACAAACGAGGTAAGTTATGGCCTTGTAGATAAAGATTGTTTACTTTCTACCACCACCTGGATCATAGATAGTGGCGCCACTTAACATATGTGTTCACAAAAAACATTCTTTACAAAATTACAACCTTTGCCCCGACTCAGCCCTATTCACCTCCCAAATGGTACGTCCACCTTAGTTACACAGGGTGGCTCTATAAGACTTAACTCATCCCTAACCTTGCATATTATTTTGTATGTTCCCTCCTTAAGTATAATCTTCTTTCTGTTAATTGACTAACCAAAGACAATACTTTGACTATATCTTTCCAATCTAACAAATGTCTTTTACAGGATTGGACTGATCAAACAACCGTTGTCGAAACCTTGGAGTGCGTGCTATACCTGACGACAAATCATTGTGCCGACCACCCATCAGCCGACCTGCCAAGCATTCTCAAATCCACTACCTACAATAACGTACAATATAACAATAGGAATTTTCCTCTTTCTCTATTGGGGCACTCTAGATTAGGACATGTTTCACATTCCAAGCTTGTCAAAATTTCAAATTTGTCAAAAGGCATAAATAAAATAGTTTGGTATACATGTCACTTTGCAAAACAACAAAGGAAAATATTTTTTAAGATGTCATAACTACTACTGCTCCTTTTCAAATAATACACATAGACATGTGGGGACCCTACCACCACTAGAGCATCCTACTTTCTCACGATTATGGATGACTTCAATAGAAGCACATGGACCTACCTTCTATCTCCTAAAAGTCAAACCTCCGAAACCTTGTCCAAATTTTTCATCTTTGTCAACAACCAATTTAATACAACCATCAAGTCCGATCCGACAATGAGACTGAGTTCATCAACCATCATTGCCATGATTATTTCATTTCCCATGACATTCACCATCAATTAACCACACCATATACCCACCAACAAAATGGAGTTGTCAAAAGAATACAGACTATTCTAGCCCTTTTATTTCAATTTGGAATACCTAAAAGTTTTTGGGGGAAGCCAAACTCCATGCCACCCACATAATAAACTTCATGCCAACCAAAGTCCTCAATTTGAAAACTCCATACCAAAAACTTACCACCAAAAAGTCAGACTACACTCATTTAAACGTATTTGGTTGTTTGTGCTATACGACCAACATTCAATGGAGTAAGACTAAACTCTCTCTGAGATCTATCTCGGTCATGCACTAGGTCTCAAAGGCCACAAACTTTTTGACTTGCATTTCAAGACAATTTGCATCTCCTAGGATGTTTATTTTCACGAATCTATTTTTTCTTTTCACACTCCATATACCCCTGCAACCTCATATTGTCCCCTTCCCCTACCGATGGACGATAATCCACCACAGTACCCTAACCAGAAGAACCCCAACCCTTACCTGCAGAACCAAAATCTTCCCAAGTTCCTGAAGAACACCAACCCTCAGCCACAAAACTGAAACCTTCCTAGGCCCCCAGACGATCTACCTGACCTACAGCCCCGACTAACTTGGCTTAATGATTTTGTCGCCATGGTACATACTATGCCAACTCCAGCTGACAACAGTGACCTTGATAGGCCAAGTATGTCTAAAGATACTTTCACCCCTCACATCTCTTTTTCTTCTCCATACTCTCACTATGCAGCTTCCAACTCAACTATCTATAAGCCAAGTACCTATAATCAAGCCAAAGACAACCCACTGGTAGGAAGTATGCAATCTAAACAACATACTTTAGAAACAAATGGGACATGGGAGTTAGTTCCACGATCGACTCATAAACGACCGATAGCCTCCAAGTGGGTTTACAAGGTGAAGTATAAGCTGGACGGTTCAGTTGATCAGTATAAAGATTGTCTTGTAGCCAAAGGGTTCAATCAATTAGAAGAGATTGACTACTCAGAGAGTTTTTCCCTTGTAGCTAAGTTGGTGACCATTCGTCTCTTCCTCACAATTGCAATAGCTCACTCTTGGCCGGTCCATCAACTTGACATCAACAATACCTACTTATATGGGCATATTGATGAAAAGCTATACATGTTACCTCCTCTGGGGTACACTAAAACATCTCCTAATTAATGTAAATTGAAAAGGTCACTATATGGCTTGAAACAGGCAGGGCGACAATGGAACAAGGAACTCACTTCTAAAGTAATGTCTTTCGGCTTCAAATAGTCCCCCATGACCAGTATCCATTCACAAAAGGTGACAGAGACAATCTCTAAGTTCTCATGTCTTTGTTGATGACATCCTTTTCACAGAAATTAATGAAGCCGACCTACTTTTCACAAAGAAATTATTGGATGACACCTTTACAATCAAAGATTTGGGATACTCTAAATTCTTTCTTGGTGTCGAAATTGCTAGCTTCCCCTTCGGTATGTACATTAGTCAAAGAAAATACATACTGGATATCCTTAAAGAAATAAGCCTTTCGGCCAAAGCTAGTCTAATAATACTGCAGGATTGTTGGCAGACTCCTCTACCTCAACCTCACTCGGCCAAACATCACTTTTGTTGTTCATCAGTTAAGTTAGTTTATGCAGTCTCTCCGAGAAATCCATTGGGATGCAGCAGTCCAGCTTCTCAAATTTCTCAAAGGGAATCGTCATGCGGCATCTTCTTCTCGATTTGCAATAAACTGACCCTTTCTGCCTACTATGATGCTAATTGGGCAACTTGTACAAATACTCGCAAGTCTATGATCGACTTTTGCATTTCCTTAGGTAATGCCCTCATCTCTTGAAAATCAAAGAAACAAGCCATACTAAGTCGTTCCTCTACTTAAGTTGAGTACAGAAGTATGGCAACCACAGTTTGCAAACTTTATTAAGGAAAGCATAAATTAAGGGATCACATTAGGAAGTAAATATACTGTAATTATTAGAATAATTTTTTGTTTCCTTTCCTTAGCTTATAATTACTGTATATAATGTAGCCTTATTCACAGAATAATATACAGAAATAGTTGTCTTTGCAACATGATATCAGAGCCTGTTTTCTCGACCAAAATAGTTGTTTAGATTAACAAGTCCTCATCATTTACCAAACCCTTCTTAGCCATGGCTGAAGAACAGAGCACCAGCAGGACTTCGATCCAAACAGAAGAATCACCAGGTGGTGAATCCCTTCTCGAACAACTTGCAAAACTCCTACAGAAACCAATACAATATCATCGGTCTCAGATCTAGAACCCACAAAAAATCAGTATCAACATAAAATTAAATCAAAATAACTACTCCCTATAGGCTAGATTAATGAAATTAGCCATAGGAGGCAGAGGAATGCTTAGCCATTTGTTTGGTGTCCCAACACCACCAGCACTAAGTGATCCCGCGTATTCCCTGTGGGAACAGAAGGACCTTACAGTTTGTACATGACTCTTGGAAAACATGGAGCTGGAGATGGTACCCAATTATGCAGAATACCCATCTGCTAAAGCCCTATAGGACGGCTTGTCATCTATTTTCAGTCAGAGGGATGACGCCCTACAGTTCTATAAATTAACAGTAAAAACGCATAATATGAAGCAACGAGAAAGCACAATCGAACAGTTCTATAGCAACTGCCAGAGAATCTGGCAAGAAATCGATCTCAGGCAGCCAAACCCAATGAAGGACGAGGAAGATATTACCATTTTTAATCGACTCAGGTCAAAAGACAGATTGTATCAATTCCTCAGTGGTGTCAATGACAAGTATGATGCTGAAAGAAGAGATCTCCTAAAGGAGAAACCTCTGCCATCGGTCGAAAAAGCCTTCGCCGTCATCCGGCGAGAAGAAACGAGGCGGGGATTAATGGGATCAGAGAGAAAATCAGAATCATTACCAATGGCTTCTGGGACTGGCAGTGGACTCTCGAGTAGGCCTCAAACCGAAATCATCATCGGCCAAGGGTACGCCACCAGGCCTGGCTCAGATTTATCGAAACACGGCCACAGGTCATCATAATTGGGCGGTGGCGAGAGGGTTGATCGCACAAAACTGAAATGTAGTCACTATGGCATGCCGAGGCATACAAAGGAGGAGTGCTTCGAGATTGTAGGGTTTCCAGAGGGATGGAAGAGTAGACGACAGAGGAATAGTCAAAAGGGAAGTGCAGCCATGGTCGCCAGTGAGCAGAATCAGGCGATCTCCATTAAAGGAGGCGAAAGAGAAAAACAGAGGGGGACTTCAGGTATGTGGCGACTGTGGTAGCTTCACAAGATGAAAAGGGTTTTAAGGTAAACCCTTGGATTATTTCGGTTTTGGTCCCTCAAAAATACAAGAATGTCAGTTTGACCCCCCATTTTTAAAAAATTACAATTTCAGCCCCAGAATTTCTGAAAAATATTAGATTGACCCCAAGACTTTAGGAAAATATTTTTTTAGTCCTGAAAAATGTGAAGCTAACACTGGTATGTGTGAGAATAATTATTTTCAACAGGGACAAGGCATGGAAGCCCATGTCACAAGCAAAAAGAATATAGAATGGCTTGTCGATTGTGGGGCAACGGATACAATGACTTTTGATCATCGAGACTTGGTTACATCATCGATACCCATGAAACATGTGATTCAGAGTGCAAATGGTGGTCTATCTCCCGTACATGGAGCTGGAACCACTGAAATTTCTCCTCATCTGAAGTTAAAAAATTGTTTATATGTGCCAAGCTTGTCTTGTAAATTGCTTTCTGTCAGTCATGTAACTCGAGATCTGAACTGTATTGTGCTTATGTTTGCTACTTTTTGCCTTCTACAGGATATTCAGTCGGGAAAAGTGATTGGACATGGCACTGAGCGTGGAGGGTTATACTATGTAGATGAGGTGGTTCAACAAGGCACAACTACGCCTGCTTGTGGAACTGTGGAAAGACAATAGTGGTTGTGGCATCGGCGCTTAGGCCATCCATCTATAGGGTATCTTCGTATTCTGTTTCCAAGTTTGTTTTCTCATAGTAAAACTTTGTCTTGTGAGACATGTTATTTATCCAAGAGTCATAAACAATCATATAAACCTTTTAGTACTCGAGTTTAGTTAGTTTTTTCTTTAATTCATTCTAATGTTTGGGGACCTGCTCCACAGTCTGGGTCTGACGTATCACACAGTGTTTTTAAGTTTTTTATCCTATTTATTGATGATTGTTCCAAAATGACATGGGTGTACTTTTTAAAGCATAAGTCTAAAGTAACCTCTAAGTTTATTGAGTTTTCTAGAATGGTTACTACCCAATTTCAAAAAAAAATTCAAATCCTTCGTTCCGATAATGGAGGAGAATATGTTAATTCTACTCTGAGACAGTTTTTTCAAGATAATGGGATTATACATCAGACTTCATGTCCTCATACAACTCAACAAAATGGGGTGACAGAACGTAAAAATCGCCTTATCCTGAAAATGACTAGGGCAGTTATGCTTGAGTCTCGTGTTCCCACATTCCTTTGGCCAGAATCTATGCTACCTCAGTATATCTTATAAATCGATTGCCTACTAAAATTCTGAATCTTCAAACTCCACTCAAGGAACTGTCTGATCATGTAAGTATTCCTTCAGTCCTAACCCTTCAACCTCGGGTATTTTGCTATTCTGTTTTTGTTCATATTCCAAAGACGGAACGGACTAAATTTCAAGCCTGTTCTCTTAAGTGTGTTTTCGTTGGGTATGGGAGTCATCAGAAAGGTTATCGGTGTTATCATCCTTCTACTCGTCGGGTATACATCACAATGGATTGTGACTTTATAGAAACAGAGTTCTTTTACCTTAGCCAACCCATTGGTCAGGGGGAGAGTCGAACAGATCCATTGAGTTGGCTTTCGAGTCTATCTAGTACCATCTCCGCTCCCACTTTGTCTGACACAGGTCCAAGAGTTAGTACGTTCCACCGAATCGCCTAGTCTCATGGGACAGAACCCTTCACCAAAGCCAGAGCCAGAACCAGAACACAAACTCCCACTGAATGTCCATGAGGTAAGCACTAGCAGTACTTCTGATGGAAATAATTTATCTAATAAGGTTAGTGCGGAAAATGAAGAGCCAAAGTCTAGAACAGAACCAGAAAAATATTTTTACCTCCTAAAAGTACAAGAGGAATACCTCAAAAAAGGTATGAACTAGAGTATGAGCCAAAACAATCCAAGTATCCAGTAGTTAATCTTGTAAGGGGGAGTTTATCACCAGAACAGAACCCGAAAAATATGTATTACCTCCTAGAAGAACAAGAGTAATACCTCCAAAAAGGTATGAACCAGAGTATGAGCCAAAAAAATCCAAGAATCCAGTAGCTAATCTTGTAAGGGGGAGTTTATCACCAGCAGCTCAAGTTCACTATGCAAAAATATACTCCAAGGTTCTTCCCAAGACTGTTCAGGAAGCTATAGAATAGAAAGAATGGCGTGAGGCTATAGAGGTTGAAATGTCAGCACTTGACAAAAATCAGACTTGGGAACAATGTATCTTGTCTGCTGGAAAAAAACATGTTGGTTGTCGATGGGTGTTCACTATCAAACACCGAGCAAATGGATCTATAGAAAGGTACAAGGCAAGGTTAGTTGCAAAAGGCTACACTCAGACATATTGGACCCATTATTTAGAAACCTTCTCTCCAGTTGCCAAAATCGATACCATACGTGTATTATTTTCAGTGGCTGCTACTCAAAACTGGTCGTTATACCAGTTTGATGTTAAGAATGCTTTTCTTCATGGTGATCTAAAAGAAGAAGTGTATATGGAGCCACCTCCAGGTTTATCTGAAAATTTCAAAGTTAAGGAAGTTTGTAAACTCAAGAAAGCCCTGTATGGCCTAAAGCAGTCTCCAAGAGCTTGGTTCGGAAGGTTCACTATTGCAATGAAAAAGTATGGGTATCAATAGAGTAACTCAAATCATACCTTGTTCATTAAACTTAAAGGGGACCAAGTTACTTGTCTAATCATATATGTGGATGATATGATTATCACTGAGAATGACACAGAAGAAATGAAGCAGCTCAGAAATAATCTGTTTCAGGAGTTCGAAATGAAAGACCTTGGGCAACTAAAGTATTTCCTTGGGATTGAAGTCTTGAGGTCAAAGAAGGGAATCTTTATTTCTCAGCGAAAGTATATCCTGGATTTGCTGGCAGAAACAAGAATGATGGATTGTAAGCCAGTAGAAACTCCCATTGTTGTCAATCATGGTTTGAGGATTGCAGATGATGTTGAGTTGACAGATCAGAGGCAGTATCAGCATCTTGTTGGAAAATTGATTTATTTGTCTCATACAAGACCTGATATCGCATATGCTGTAGGAATCTTAAGTCAGTTTATGCACCATCCACAAGTTGATCACATGGAGGCTGCACTGAGAGTAGTTCGATATCTGAAGGGATCTCCAGGAAGGGGAGTCTTATTTCAAAATCATGGTCACCTGAACATTGAAGCGTATACTGATGCTGCTTGGGCAGGGAACTCTATCGATAGGAGGTCTACATCCGGGTACTTCACTTTGGTTGGAGGGAATCTTGTCACCTGGAAAAGTAAAAAATAGAAAGTGGTTGCACTCTCTAGTGCTGAAGCAGAATTTCGAGGCATAGCCCGAGAACTTACAGAAGTACTATGGTTAAGAAAGTTGCTAGCTGAAATCGGTTTTCTAGTCCAGAAAGTCTGCAAATTAATGTGCGACAATCAAGCAGCAATCAGTATCTCAGAAAATCCAGTACATGACAGGACAAAACATGTCGAGGTAGACCGGCATTTTATCAAAGAAAAACTAGATGGTGGGATTATTGCTCTTCCTTATATTTGATCAGAGGATCAGTTAGCTGATGTGCTCACAAAGGCAGTTACTAGTCGAACCTTTCAAGAAGTAATGAGCAAGTTAAATGTATGTGATCATACTATTTAACTTGAGGGGGAGTATTAAAGAAAGCATAAATTAAGGGATCACATTAGGAAGTAAATATACTGTAATTATTAGAATAATTTTTTTGTTTCCTTAGCTTACAATTATTGTATATAATGTAACCTTATTCACAGAATAATATACAGAGAAAAATCATTCTCAAGTAGTTGTCTTTGCAACAAACTTCAATGGATATCATACATGCTCAAAGGATTTCAAGTATAAGTACACACTTCGGTTTCCCTATTCTGAGATAATAAAGTTGTTTTGCACATTTCAACAAACTTGATGTTCCATGAAAGAACTAAACATTTGGACATAAACTGTCATCAGTTCGCAACCAATTCAACAAAGGCATTATCCACCCTCTGCATTTACCTAGTTATGAACAACTCGTTGATATATTTACCTAATGTCTTTCTACACAACTGTTTTCCTCATTCATACACAAGTGGGGTTAGTTGATTCATCACCTCTAGCTTGAGGAGGGTTGTTAAGATATTCAGAAAAAGAGAAAGACTGAATTGCAATAAAAGTCAATTGGACTAATAAATTTTATTTTTATCTTTTTTTCATGTATAAACTGAGTCCTAATCAATGACAAATAGCTTAAAAAAAATTATGTATAAATAGGTCATGCCTCACATATTCAAAAATCAATAAGAAATATTTTTTTTTTCAATTGAGTTTTAAAGATTCTTGATTTTAAAGGTTTTTCTCAACCTTACATATTTTATATTTCTATCACCAAAAAGATTTTTTATTTTACGTGTCCCTTATATATTTTCTATTTCTCATCACTAAAAAATTCTTGATTTTATTTACGATCATCTCTCTTTTACATGTTTTCTATTTTTTTTATTGGTTTGAGTTGTATTATAAACATATTCATTTAATTAAAATTATTTAATTTTAAATTTATTACGTTTTACCTAAAACTCCATAGAGTTACAAATAAAGTTGAGTTGTACATGAGTTATTCAGTACTCAGCATTACAAATCTAACAGCCCATCAAGTTGACTGTAGATTTTGGCTACGCTTCAACTTGCCCGATAAATGCTTAAACTTGGTGGGATGGAGAGGCTTAGTGAACAGGTTTTTCGTTATCGGAGGGAATATAGCTTCATGAAATTACTCTTGTGGACACCTTCTCTTGTACCAAAAAAGGTGATATACCCTCACCTTAAGGGCCCCCACACTCCGGCCCGATAGGATTATGGAAGGGTAAATCACGGTGACCCAGCGATAGTCAAGTGGGAGGCCTTTAATTCGGTGCCCACAAGGAGCCCACCCACATAAGTAAAACTCCCACACTGCGGCTGCCGAGGATCGAACCTTG
>CAOGCB010003909.1:0-10285 GCA_948266635.1 Cnidoscolus chayamansa
AATTATAAATATAATTAATAATAAAGTATTAATAAAAATTCATTAATTATTAAAATTTATATGAAATATTATAATTTCATAAGATAATATAAATTAAATAATTATAAATAAAATAATATATAATTACTAAATATTTTAATACTCATAAATATAATAATCTTTATAAATTTTATTAATTATTTAATTATTATTAAAATAATATCAAATAAATAAAATAAATTGAAAAAATTATATTAATAATTTAAATAACATAAAATAAAAAGTTTGAAAGATTTTTGTTAATAATTTTTATTAAATTTTATCTAACTATTATTAAAATAATATAAAATAAAAAAATTTACATAATATAAATTTATTTTATTAATTTTATTTAATTATCATTAAAATAATATAAAATAGATAATATAAAATAAAATAAAATTCATTTGCCCTCCTACCAGATCCAAAAGTCCTAATAAGTGACGTGATCTCAATTAGTAATATTATAACAAATAATAATTATAAATAGATTCATTTAAATATTTACATTTTTATATTTTTAAATCAAAATTTAAGATTACATTAATTATATTCTAAAAATTCCTAATATATATCAAAATATTACAAAATAAATATTTATATATGTCACGATGTTCGATGTCTCTTTTATTTGGGCCTCAATAAATCACTATCACCGAAAATTGGTATTTGCATATAACAAAAATCAACACGCTGAGCATTTCTGCTCAATGTGTATAGAAAATAACAATATAATAATATTGAAATGTAAATCAATTTAAAATTTTTATTTGTTCATTATCAATTTATGTGTACAATTTTATCATATCAAAATCATAATAACTCTTTCAGTTGAATTGTCGATTAATCAATATATATTTTTAATTTATAAATATTTCAATTCACAATTTAACATTTAGCTAATTAATATTATATAGATATGATCAATAGTCATACAAACACATTTAGGCTGAAGCTACTTAGTCAATCGATTAATTTGTTAATCAATCGTTCAATCAATCATTGTGGAATACGCATTAAACTTAAACCACTCAAGATACTTTACTGTATACTTGCAAATTAGAGTACATCACTATATCCTACTGTCACATAGGTAGATTTACGGAATAATTATATGTCATAACTATATACTAATCTCATTTTTTCTAACACAATAAATCTTAAGACTATATGTTTCCACTTAATGATATTTTACATTTTCTTCTATTTAATTTATCTCGGTAATAATTTATTTATTTAATAATTTTTATCATATATTTTAATATTCCTATTAAATATACTTTTTATTTTACCATTTCCTCTTTTTTATTTAATTTATATGTATTATATTTCTTAGTTAACTTCCTTAAAATTTCTAGAACAGTTTAGCCAACTTATTCATTTTTTTTTAATTTCAATCATCTCTAATTTTTCTTATACTTTTACTATATAATTTATTAAATTATTTATTTCTACTATTTTCATTCTTGAAATTTTCTTTATTTATAATACATTCTTCCACTTAATTTAGGATTATACGTATTTATCAAAAAGTCTAATTATTTCAACTAATTTTTTTTTATTTCTAGGTAAATTTACACTATCATCTAACTTGCTCAAATTTTTTTTATCACTTTTAGTTTTATCCATGAATTTAAATATTTTATGTATAATTTATGCTAAAAATTTATGTCCAAATTTAATTATCAAATTTAAAAATCAAGTTCTTAAGGTCAATTTCAATTCGGTCCTATATTTTTCACAATTTATCCATTTTGGTCTCTAACTCTCTAGGTTTGATTTATGCATATAGACTAATTTTTGTATCTTATTTGTATGATTTCAACTTAAAAATATTCCAAACTACTGTCCAAAATATATTTGTCATTTATACAATTTAATCTCTATGGTAAAATTCCGTTTTAATCCTTGATTTTTCCAAAATGGTCCATTTGAATTCATTAGGTGTAAATTCGGTTTAGACCATGTATGCCAAGTCCTTGTAAATAATTTATGTCCATCAATCCAATGTCCTTGCTTATTTACAATACACCATTCAGTCACAAATGCAAAATTTCATATTTCTTTACAAAAATAATTTAAATGACTAAGTTGGTCCCTCCTATCCTTCCACCGTCAATCACCTTTAGTTAGAGCTATGAATTTTGTTCTTTTTATGAGGATTAAATCCTCCATTTTTTCATCCAACATTTTTATACATAATCATGATCAATGTACATTCATTTTCATCCCAAATATATTTACATTTCCACATAATAAACAGCCACAATATCACTCAAAATAAATATGCAACACCTTATTTTTCAGCACTTTGAAATGTATATCACCTAACCTTTTTATGTAGCTAAAGTTTCCTTTTATTTGTGGTATTTGAAGTTCTCGATTTCTTGTCCAAATTTATGTCCAAACAATAGTTTGAACAGCCCTTGCTTTTCTACAGAAACAAGTCCTAGATCATGACATACATGATCAAAATAAAAGAACAACCCACTCATTTTGTGTATCAAAGTTATTAACCTTTTCTTAACCTTCTCTTGCTCTAAAATGTGGTGATTCTTCCTTCTTCAACCAGCTCACAAGTTGATCACAATAGAAGGTTATTTGAGGGTATCGGTCACCAATCCTTTGGTGGTTCTCTCTCACTTTTTTTTGTGTTTTTGTTTCCAAATGGTAGCTACCACTTCCCCTGTTAGTCTAGCTCACTTATGGTCTAGAAATAGGGACATCTATGGTGAATCGGTGGAGAAAGGAAGAGAGAAGATGGGTCTTCTTTGGGTGGAGAGGGTATCGGTCACTAACCCTTTGGTGGTTCTCTCTCACTTTTTTTTTGTGTTTTTTGTTTCCAAATGGTGGCTACCACTTCCCCTCTGATGCGTCCCACATCGCCCGCAGAACATAATCTTGGACTAAATATAAGGCTGGGTTCAACCCTTCCCCTCTGAGCTAGCTTTTGGGGCGAAGTTAGGGGTTCAGTCCTTTATCACGTTCCCAAGCCCGAGCTATGCTGACAAGCCTAAGTACTTTCATCTCCAACTTTTCCAATCAAGAAAGGCTCAAAACGATTGAAGAAGTTCATTGGAAGAATTCATTGCAAAAATCATTCAAAGAAACGACACACTCGAAGGTCTGCACGAACCAAGACAAGAAGACCCTTGACCAAGCTACCCCTTTCACAAAAGTGGCTCCTTCCTATTTAATATTTTAGTCAAACTTTGACTAGAGTATCTTAGGAAAATTAAGATGGCTTATTAGCTACATTTTACTAGATAGTCAAATTAAGATGCTTTATTAGCTACATTTTACTAGATAGTTAAAGTAGTTTTATCTTTAATTCTAGTCCTAAAAGACTAAAATGTCCCTTGGCCATCTCTATAAATGGCGGACCCCTTGTACCATTTTACGGAGATTTTTTATGAATGATATTTCAACTTTGAGTTCTTACTCTTTATTTCAAATTCCTCTCCTCAACTAGGTTGCATTGCACAAATTCATTTGGGCATTGTAAAAGGCATGCATATAGCTTGTGTTTTGCTATTTTGCTAAGTCTACTTAAATACATTAATCAATCAAATTTGCCTATTGGGCTAGCTAATTTTAGTTAGTAGTTTAAGATTCGATTGGGGTTTGTAAACTCTAAAACACATCTCATCTTTTCTGATTTTCCTTTTTATTTTTTGATTCATTTCCCACCTTCAATCATCCATCCTCAAATCTTCAAGATTTTTACTAAGAACACACACTCATCCATTTGCTCCTAATCCACCTTATAACCCCTTAAGTCGCATGTACAAATCCTTGGGACATTCAACTCCACATCTCAATTCAATATTCTGCATCTACTTGGTTACTATCTCCAAATCCACGCTTCCCTTTTGTATCATTGTATATTTTTATGATACTTACCAATTTATTAGATATTTTGGCACAACTAATAGATCCACCTATATGAGTCGATGGTCCAAGAGAATCTATGTCACCATTTTGACCTACGAATTACTGTTGGATCTTTCCAAAATTGCTTTCATCTTGTCCATATGTCATCATTAATGAAAGAAGGTTTTTGTCGCTTAATATTAAAGTTAGACATCATATCCCTGTATCTTATTGCTACCTTTGCTTTCCATTCTTCCTCAACCATTACTTCAATGTAAGAATCCTAGTAAATTTTTTTCTGCAAGTACATTAATATAATTTGAAAATAATGAGATGTGGATATTTAAATATATAATTATATTTTATATTATTATTACCTTAAATTCTTCCCAGTAGAAGTTTTTTGTCTCTTGTGACACCCCTTTCCAATTAACACCATCAATGTCGACTCGCTCGTAAAAAATACCAGTTATCGCTCGAGTAGAAACAGATCCTAGTGAAAAGCTAAATAAAGAAACATATATAATATTAGTTGAAGTTATGCAAAAGTAATAAATCTAATGAAATAATTAAAATATTAATAATAAATATACAACTCTTCTCCACGTAGTTGTAATTATCGTCGACCTGTAGAATCATTTATAATCAAAGGGATTGGTAGGAATTCATGTGAGCTACCAACCCCAGCCCGTGCTTCACCCTCATGTTCTCTCATCAATAAAATTTACATTGTCATGATTTCGAGTATGAGTGTATAAGGACAACTCACTCGCAATCTCCGTTCGGTCCAATTGTTTTTCCTTAATACATATCATATCTATTAATAAGTATGTAAAAAAACAATATTCTCAACTACAATCAAATTTTAAAGCATAAATACAATAAGAATGCAAATGGGTTATGAAATTGTATATTTTTATGATACTTACCAATTTATCAGATATTTTGGCATAACTAATAGATCCACATGTATAAGTTGATGGTCTAGGAGTATCTACATCACTGCAACAATTTCAGAAATGTTGTTTTGACCATCGAATTACTATGGGATCATTCCAATATTGCTCCCATATTGTCCATATATCGTCATTAATGAAAGAAGGCTTTTATCACTTAATCTTAAATTCAGACATCATATCCGTGTATTTGATTGTTGTCTTTGCTTTCCATGCTTCCTTAACTATTGCTTCAATGGAAGGATCCTAATAAAAAAGTTTCTACAAGTACATTAATATAATTTGAAAATAATGAGATGTGGATGTTTAAATATATAATTATATTTTATATTATTATTACCTTAAATTCTTCCCAATAATTTTTTTTTCTCTTTGACATACCTTTCTAATTAACACCATCAATGTCGAGTTGCTTCTTAAAAATACCACTTATCGCTCGAGCACAAGTAGATCCTAGTAAAAATCTAAATAAAAAAAAACATATATAATATTAGTTGAAGTTCTGAATAAGTAATAAATGTAATGAAATAGTTAAAATATTAATAATAAATATGCAACTATTTTCCACATAGTTGTAATTGTTGTCGACTTGTAGAATCATTTATAATCAAAGGGATTGGTTGGAACTCATGTGAGCTACCAACTCTAGCCCATGCTTCACTCATGAGTATCATATGGAGCTGATGGTACAGAGTGTGGTGTCAAATGATCACCTTCATATGTTGAATGTGTTACTATACTCACAATTATTAGCAATATATGTCTGCCTAAAGTGAGTTTAGAGAGATAAGGGTGGTTGGAATGATAAGATTAGCGGAGAGATAAGGTGATTCACAACAATTAAAGATATGTGTTTAGTGGTTAGAAATTTGAAGTGTAACTTAATTCTAGTAGTTATTGATAATTCAGTTCTATCTAGATAGGTTCCATTGTATTTAAATTCTTTAATAATCATAGGTAAGTGCACTATATATTGTATAGTTTGGAATTTAGTTCAGCAAGAAAAGTTTGCCTATCTTAGAAAAGAATAATAAAAATTTTATTCTTCCTTTTGGTATCAAGGAACATTCAAGTTCTTGGCTTTTCTTCCAAATTGTAAATCTCCTTCTTAGTCGTTTCTATTCACACCTTTCCTTTCTTCTTTGCTATTTCTATTCGTATCCTTCCTTTCTTTTTTGAAAACATTATCATCACGGACAATTCAATCTCAATGAATGTTGGAAATTTTGTTACCCTAAAGCTAACTCAAAGCAACTATCCGTTATGGAGAAAGTAGGTTCTTTGATTGGAGGAAAGCCAAGACCTAATTAATCATCTCACAAACGAACAACCCTTCACACCAAAATTTGCTGCTACAAACCCTAACAAGAACCTTTAAAATTGGCTAATGAATTCATTGCATGGAGAAAATTTGATAGCACGTTTTGAGGATGGATAGTTGTAACTCTTTCTGCGGAGGTTTTTGGACTTGTCATTGGTCTAGAGATCTCAGGAGCAGTTTGGGAAGCTCTCAAGGAATCATATACACAGGATTCACAAGAATGTGAATTCACTCTTTGACAACAGTTATCCTATCAGCAGAAGAGTGGAACAACAACAATTGCAGGACATGTGAGGAAGTTTAAAGGAATTTGTGATAGCTTAGCTGCTATTGGAAAACCTGTGGAAGAAAAGGAAAATGTATTTTGTCTACTTACGAGCCTAGGTCCTCAATTTGAGAATTTTACCACAAAAATGTTGAAGCCACCAAGGCCAACATATGCAGAATTGATCTTGCTACAAAACTTTGATTGGAGGCGAAGTTGATTTTCAGATGATATAAAAGGTTCATTGTCTCACATTGCTTTTATAAGCTAATAAAATGGAAGTTGCTCAATGTGAATACTCGAATTTTGAGGCTCGGGAAGCCTGTTTTCCCGAGCTGCAAACAGTCTGGCCGAACCGGAGGCCTTTCAAAAAATTTTCAGGAAGTATGCCAATATAGTACTCAAAATGTCCGGGACATCACAAATGACCCAAGGGTACTCTCAGAATAATTTTTGGAGGTACGAAACTCCTGAAAAAGCCTCCAGAACGAAAAATTGGCAAGTCTCGGTGGTTTGGACCACCCTGGCCAGCGGTCGCCGACCACCCTCCAGCCCGATTTTTCTCTATAAAAGCAGCCCTGGTCCTTCATTTGTACTCACCGTTTGTGTTGACGAGCTTTCTCTTCTCCCTCTTTACTTTAAGCAATTCTTAATATTACGAGCTGCTTGTGTTGACGAGCGATCTTTCTCCCCCCCTCGCTCCTTGTGATTCTTTTATTGCTTTTCTGCATCATTATTTTTGCATTAATTAGTTGTGTTGTGATCACCTAATTAATCTAGCATTGTTGGAGAGCCGACAAACATAAGCTCCAAAGTGGAAGACGTCTAAATCAGGTACGCCCCAAAAACTCTGCTTATTTTAATTTCAGTATCACATGCATACCTCTCTGCTACTCCAATTTTGAATCACACTATTGCATAAATGCATCCATCTCATGTGCTTTAATTAAACAGATCTAAGCTAAAATGCCCGTTTAATCAATAATCGAGGTATTCAAGCTTAAGATCCTCATTTCTGAGCTAAAATGTCTAGTTAATCCATAACTAGGGAATATCGCCTCTAGTTTTAATACTTTGGCTAAAAAATCCAATTAATCAATAATTGTGGCTAAAAAGCCTAAATTTCATCACTTTTGGCAGTAAATTGCCTAAATTACAGCTCATTTAACCAATTTATTCAATTAAATCTATTTGGCCCTAAAGTCCCAAAAATCAATTTGGCCCTAAAGGCCTTAAAGACCAATTTGGCCCTAAAGGCCTAAAGACCAATTTGGCCCCAAAGGCCCTAAAAACCAAATTTGGCCCTGAAGGCCCAAAATCCTTATTTGGCCCCAAAGGCCAAAAATTCACAATTAGGCCCTAAAGGCCCAAAAAATCACAATTTGGCCCTAAAGGCCCAAAAGAATCAATTTGGACCTAAAGGCCAAAAAAACACAATTTTGGCAACAAATGCCTCGAAAACCAATTTTGGCACCAAGTGCCCAAAAAACCCAATTTTGGTACTAAGTACCCAAAAATCAAAGCCCTTTTAAAAAAGGCAATTCGAACTACGTTGACTTTGATCCCTTATTCAAATAAAGGGTATGTAGGCATGTTTGGGATTTAACCCCAAATAACAAGTCAAAATCATTAAAACACTTTTCCCTGCATTTCATCTACATTTAACAGGTTAGTTAATCAACATGACATGGTCTCGAGATCCACCTCGAGTTCGTAGACTATGCCTTTAAATCTATTAGGCTAATTAATCTAGAAATTAGATTAATTAATTAAATTGGAGTCACATAGGATTTTTCCTAGTTTACCCTAAAATAATTAAACAAGGTGGCAACTCACATCCACGTGCATTCATCCCTATCACATTGCATTGCACTTGCACATGCATTCATCTTCGGGGAGGGGTTCACAGTTCGGCGACTCTGCTAGGGACTATTATGTAATCATTTTGCATGAAAGAGGACTACTATTGCATTTTTAACTAACCCACCCACTAAGGGTGTTGTTTGTTTAAATGTTCTGTTTTGCAGGGTACCTTTGCTAACGTCAGGTGTCTTTTCTTTAAGGACACCATGACCCAGGAGTTTAAACTAAAATTAAAAAGAAATAAAATTTGACATATGATGTGCATTTGGAAATCTTTTTCCCCATTTGATCATAAAAAATGAATTTCAAATGAATTTCTTCTCTCTCTGTTTAAACTTCTAAGTCTGGATAACGAGTAGCGCTGATCGATAGGTCTCCTTTATTATGTCGACGGACAGCTAAAGTGTCCTCCCTATTACTGCAAACCATCCCTAATCCTTTTGGGTGTGGCACATGGGTATGCGTACCGTTGGACCCACGCGAAACTCTTTGTTTCACATGTGTTTAGGTATATCCATACTCAAGGTTCAAGGGTCCCTTATAAGCCTATTCTCTAATTTTCGAGTCATAGCCTATAGAACCTTCCCTCTTAGTTTGTATGCACCCAATGAACAGCATCATACCATTGGAAAAATTGTTTATGTTGTGATGAAGTGCATTCATGCATACATTTCATACCACTAAGAAGGTTATAAACAGGGTTTGGGTTAAAAAAAAAAGAGGGAGAGAGATGTTTAGTCGAGGTTATGCACAATTGGACCTGAAGTCTACATACCCTAAACACCACTACTATGCCCTACTCTTTTTTCATCTTGCTACTCAAGTATCTACCTCAAGACTTCCAGTTCCCGAAACACCAACCCAACTTTCACCTACAAGTCCGACTACCCCAACTGCATCAATGGCATTACTCTCTGACATCCAGAACCTTATTGAGTAAATGGAAGCTAGGATGGAAGCTAGAATGGAAGCCAGGGTGAATGAGGCATTGGCTGCCCAGAGGATTGCTTTCATAGCCGAACTAGGAAATGGGAATGGTGCTCCTACTGTTGGGAGGGATCCTACCACTAACCAAGGACCCACTGCTGCACCAACATCATCAAACCCTGTCCCTAACCTGGATGATATGCCTTCTAGAATTGCTGCTGAGCTGGAAGCCCAGAAAGTGAGAGAAAAATTAGAGCTGCTAGAAAGGTTAATCACTGCCTTTAAGACACATAAGGAGGTGGTGGACATGGACTCCTTGTATTTGTTCCCCGAAGTTAGGTTGCCTATTAAATTTAAAATGCCCAACATGGATAAGTTCGATGGAACCACTTGTCCTAAAGCTCACCTGAAGATGTATATGGGTGCCCTTAACCCGTTTGGACTGAACAGTGAGCTCCTTGCTCAATTGTTCCAACAATCCCTCACTGGTGATGCTCTAAGATGGTTTGTGAGCCTGGACCGGTCTAAGATGAAGACCTGGGAGGATATCTGCAATGCGTTTAATACGCAATATCACTACAACATAGAGATGGATGTTACTCGGAGAGAACTGGAGACCACCAAACAGAAAAGCAATGAACTCTTTTTCTCGTTCCTTATGATGTGGAGGACCAAGGGCGCTCAAATGATTAACCGACCATCAAAACAAGAGCAAGTAGACATAATTATCAAAAACCTGCTGCCTGTCTACCAGCACCAACTACAAACTCAGCACCTGCAGACGTTCCAGTCGCTCATTGCTACTGTTACTGAGATAGAGGATTTGATCCAAATGGGTCAACTGAAAGAAGATCTCATGTAGCCCAGTCTCTTTGACAAGGTTGTAGTTATTACTAGTAAAGACAAAGTTCAAGATCTGCTAAGCCTGATCAAGCCGAATGGAGAGCCCCTCACCAACAGATACATCGAGGAGGAATGCGCTGCTGAAAACAAGCCCCTTCCCAAACAAAACCTTGAGTCTAAGTCTGAAATCAAGTCCTATACAGAGTTTGAGTCTGGCAT
>CAOGCB010004040.1:0-22504 GCA_948266635.1 Cnidoscolus chayamansa
GGCACCTCTTTCCTGCCCTTATAAGAGGAACCCGCTGCGAGGCTGTAAACCAACCATATCTTGCCACCAGATTCTCCTTCTCGCTTTCTCTCAAAAACATGACTCCCATTTTTACTTTCATTTTTGCATCCAATCTCCTCCTCGCCACTGCTTCACTGCTACCTTCATCTCTGCCGAGATGCATTGACGAGCTCGTCATGTTCTCCTCCTGCCTCGGCTACGTCTCCATGGAGCCAAACAACCTTACTGATACCCCTACTTCTCAGTGCTGCAATGCTTTCTCTAAGGCTTTCAATTCCAGACACGCTAACTGCTTCTGTTACCTTATGAGGCAGCCTCTCATCCTTGGCTTCCCGCTCAACAACTCCAGAGTGGCTTCCTTGCCTTCTGCTTGTTCCTCTGTAAGTGGCCGCTCGGTTATGGAGGACACTGAATCTCCGGAATCCATTTGTTCAGGTTTGAATTTAAAGAGAATACTTAATTGATTTCCCTGGATCTTTCTTTTTATCAATCTCGGAATTGTAGAGGCTTGGTGTTGGAGATTTCTCCATAGGAAAAAAAAAATGGCGCATATTAGTTTTCTTCTAGAATTTTGGACGCAAGTTAGACAGGACTAACGAGGTGCATCTGGTCCAGTGGAATTTATCTTTCAATATATAGCTATAAGCAAAACTATACACGTAGCCTCGTATTGTCTAATGAAGCAGCTTCCTGGACTCCAACCCAAAGGATTTCTATGAACTGTGGACCTGTGATTTTACATAATTATAATCCAATTTCCATTCCCGAGGCTGCTCTAAAACTATTACAAGTATTCTTTTGCTACAGGGTCACCACCATTGCCACCTCTCCACAGCACAACGGCTTCCGTGCCTCCAAAACCGTATGATTCTGGTAAATTATAGACTGTTCCGTTAGATTATTTATTTGGCAAAATTTTCTCTGCATCGTTTCATGTTCTGCAAACATCATATGTTCTTGGAATTTATGATCAATGCACGAGTTTATTACAAATAGCAGGCTCAGATAATGGTGCGCGGCCTTCAACAAGCTTACCAGCAGAAAATTCACCTGCACCATTAAGTTTGACACCGCAAACTATTGTCGACTCTCCGGCAGCTAAGCCACTACTAAAACCAACTAGCCGTTCATCTGCAATGAAACGTATTATTAGCAACAACAAAAGTTGGCTTCTTCCTGAAGCACTAGCTTCGTCATTTTTTTCCTTCCTTTTTTCTGAGCGAGTCCCATTATCCTCATTCATCTATCTGTAATGACGCAACGCCATGTGATTTCTACTTTTGATGGTCTACTACTTTGTAATGGCGAATTTGTCGGTGTACAAATATTTTCAAGCAGTTACTACACATAAGGCCATATACTTTTCAAGCTAGTGTTCGCAATAGCATTCTCTAAATGCTAGAAGTCCAGCCTCTGTGACATCTCAGCAACACAAAAAGTGATTTATCAGAATCTGATGGCAAAAATTACATTTTACTGTGAAATAGGGATGGTCAACTTAATTTATCTTTTGCCATCCGATTTTCCACTAAGAACACATACCAATCTTAACTAAAAATCAAATCAAAATATGAGGTTTCTAGATATCATTGCTTTTTCATGTTCGCAGAGACTGAACAAAGTCTACTTCCAACCATCAGACCACTCAGCTTCATCTGTAACAGGTTTTGGAATTTCTTGTGGATTGGACTCTCCACCCCATCCAACCTCTTCAGAGTTCTGAGGGTTTTCTTCGCTGTTGTCATAGTTGACAGAGTCCTCCTGTATTTGATACTCATCAACATAATCCTGTCTTTCTGGGAGACCACAACCCTGATAGGAGTCATTGTCTACACAATACCATAAAAGCTTATTCCAGTATGTATCCTGCACATTGCAATTAACTACATGTGAGTAACTAGAGAATTGCATAGCCTGAAAATCGCAACCCATTTAAACGTGCATCATATGTCATAACATGCGAGTACTACACGTCAAATTTTGGTTCACTATGGCACAGCAAATACAGATCTGTATGCTTGCATGTATCCTAGCTTGTGCACATACAGAATGTTTGAGCTAATTGAGCTGTAATCTTCAAGAAACAGCATAATATGTTTTCTAGGTTATGTGCGTTTCTTTCCATTTCTTTGACTAATCTCTTAAGATGACCTAAAGAAAAAGCAATACCTTACTGATAATGTGTGGATTGCCAATAATGACAAGTAAAGCTATGGCTCGTGTAATAGCCACATTAAACCTTCTTGGGTTGCTCAAAAAACCCAAACAATGGACTCTGTCAAATTCATTGTGTCTGACTGTTGATCTAACAGTTGAGACAATGATAACTTTTCTTTCTTGTCCTTGAAATTGTTCCACTGTGCCAACTTGGATGTTAGGCATATCCAAATCGTCCAAGGCCTTCTTTAGTTTGAGTACTTGCTGCCTATAAGGTGTAATAACCCCAATATCGGCCTCATTCAGACTTCCCATAGCAGTAAGTTTGTTTATGAGCTCCACTACCTTGCTTGCTTCAATTCGGTTAAACCATGATGGATTATTACCTTCCCTCTCATCACAGCCTTGTATACCAAAGAAGAGAACAGGAAAGTTCCTGCCTGGAAGAAGATTTAACATAGACAATAAGGAAGTTGTATCGTCTGTAGACTCTTTGCTTGCAATCAATTCCCCTCCATAGAACAAATCTGATGGGAGATTTAGAATATCAGGGTGACATCGGTAGTTCCTAACCAGTTTTATTACATAGTTTTCATCCTCGTTGCTGTAGGATTCACATTCAAAGAGCCTCTCCAAGTATGATTTTGCCAGTCCATAAGCCTCTGCACCTCTCGAGTATATTACAGGACCCAACTGCATGGGGTCCCCAGCAAGCACAACAACTGTGTCCCTATGGCAAAGGTTGGATATGGGGACCATGCTTTCTGGCTCTGACGCTTGGCCAGCCTCATCCAGGAAAATATGAGAGAAGTGACCACGCTCAATGCCCTCTGCATAAAGAAGACAGGCACTCATATATGTTGATACGATGATCCTATAGCGAGTGAGAGCACGGATTGGGGGACATTTGAATAGACACTCATCAAAAAAACAAAAGCGAACGTGATTAGGCTTGACATCTTCAAATGGGCGGGAAGTTGCATTGAGTCTGAACATTTCATTGTCTCGAATATTAGCAGCATTTTCACAAAGAAGCTTCTCCAGCAAGTGATCTGCTGCACTATTTGATGGTGCACACACAAGAATCCGAGCATCCTTCCGATTTTTATAGAGCTGAAGGATTGCTTCCACTATTGTCATAGTTTTACCTGTACCAGGAGGTCCATAAATGACATAAGGTGGAGCTCCTTTGCAGCCAAGGATCAACTCTATTGAACGTGTTTGCTCTTCATTAAGACTACAAGTTATGGGCACCAGAGAAGTAGTTTCAACAAGCCTATTTCCAGAGCTCTCAGATGGAAATAGGAGCTCTGTCTCTAAATTTTCAGTGGCATCTATAGCCTGATACTGTCTTCTCATGTTGAGTCGACTATATGTGAAGTGTACATCGTATAGATTCCCGTTTAAATGGTGACAATGAAAAGCAGGAGCAAACTTCAAATAAACTTCATCAGCCTCAACACGATGAATAAAGCCCTGAGAACAAATTCATTTTACAAGAGAACACAAACTAACTATAAAACAATACTGTGGTAGTAAACAAAACATATGAACGTAACATGATGCGTCCACCTTTTTTTTTTTTATGTCAAAGCAATTGTTTATGCAGATAATAGTTGTTAAATCGTGAATCAATCGAAAATTTAATTTTTTGAATCAAAAATCGAATTATAAGATTTGATATTTTAAAAGTATATATATATATATTTATTATTATATATATGCATTAATATATATATTATTATTACTAATTTTATTAAATAATAATTAAAATTTAATATTTGTGTACATAAATATTCTAAATCATATACTAAACATAAAATCAAAATAAACTTAAAAACCTTGTGGCTAAGCTCTAATAAATTAAAATTTTTAAAATAAAAATAATTAAAATTATTTCAATATTTTGGGTCATTTGTCCATTCTTCTTTTATTAATTTATTTTCAGTTGCTTGAGTTTTTTTTTTCTTTTTTTTTTATATTTAAATTTGGTCATGACCTTCTCCTTTGTGAATTATGAATCAATCAATTCATTATAATTCACATGATTTACCTCCACCTCTGATTCATACAATTCTTAACAATTTATGATTTACCTATCAATTTATTTTAGAAAGCTAACGATTTGATAAGAATCTTACGATTCGTATCGTGAATCATACAATTCGTATTCGTATTGTGAGTGAATCTAACTCTTCATATCGTGAGTGAATTTAACTATTATTCGTATCTTATTCGTATCTTATTCGTATCGTGAGTGAATCTTACTATTCTTATCGTGGGTGATGGAGATAAGAAGAAGAAACCTGAAACGAAGTGGTAGTTTCATCTCCATTAGAAATCTTGGCAAAGATGTGATCTCCATGGACAAGTGAAGGTCTCCGCTCAGCAAGCCCTGGGACCATAAGGGTCAGAAAATTCCCCTTCTTCCTCATTGAAACACCCTCCATGTCATAAGTTCTCATGTCTTCCTGAAAAAAACAATAAATAAATAAACTTCAAACAAATAGTTTATAACTTTAATACCATCATTAATATTGTTCTTTTCAAGGAAAGGTTTACCTCCATTTGTATTTCTTCCATCATCAACAACATTTTAAAGTAAAAAGCATAATTGTGTCTGGTGAGAGGTCCAGTAATATGATCAAGGTTTTGCTTGCTCTCAATCAATTTTCTAGTCTCCTCAGGAATATCATAACGAGGAAGCCTTTTCTTTGTTGGCAGGCACTTCGGTCGGTTAGGCCGTGTACCACCAACAAATTTGTCCACAGTGAACTGCTTCTTTCTTATAGCTCTTAAATATGGCTTTTTTGAAGCCAACGACCTGGATATGTTATCTTCAGCCAAAAGAAAAACTACTCGCTCAATGTTATCAATTCCCACATCAAAATGCACAATTGAAGTGTACAAGCCAATTTCCTTTGGTTTGCAATTAAGCCAAACAGTTAAAGTGTCACCAGGTTGAAGCATTCTGTCCTCCAGGGCATAAGACTCTAGAAAACCTCGGTTGTCATTCTCATCATTTTCTGACGGAGGCTCCATTAGAGAAAGTGTAAAAGAATTCTCAGGGTTGGAGGCATAAATTTTGGTCCACAAATCAACAGCCTCAGCGGTAGTGTTCTTAATAGTAATCGTGTCGGCAACAGTTTCTCCAAGAAACACAGACCGAGGTTTACCATCTACGAAGGGGAACGGGACGGAAATGACGATAGGACCCTCTTCATTTGGATTATAACTACATACAGATTTATCTTCCTGGTAGTCAATGAACCCAACTTCACCTTTATCTCCAATAACAGAGTACTCATCATCATCCCATTTACCATCAATCGAGGCCATCACTGACCACAAACTCGAGCAATAAAAGGAAAAACCTTCATTTCAGCAAACAGTTAGCAATTGCAAAACGCAGAAACATATAAAAAGAATGCACAAAATACGAAATAGAAATCGCCATTAATGAAGACATGGAGGCAGAAGATAAATAAAATAATCACAGATTTCAGCAAGAGCAAACCCACTTTGACTACTTCCGTTGATCTAGTATGCAAAATTGAAAATGGAGGAAGCAAAACACTCACTCGTCTTTGAGCAGGGAGGATTCAAGATCAATGCGATCGATGGAACGTGGAAGGAGAATCAAGAGAAGAAGGGAAATGAGAGTGACCTGGTTTGATTAAATCGGTTTATTTATCCAGAGATCGTCTCACTACTATCGAATGTCTCTACTAGAGTAGTAGCCCAATCATAAAGTACTAAGAACTGAACGTTCTTCCAGTGTAGCGTAGGATCGGGTCAAGCCTGAGAGACAAAATATGGATAGTCCGCGAGGGATGAGATTGGGATCCGCAGAACTCTACTTGGGCCTCCCTATCCTTTGAATGGATCCATTAGTATCGATTAACTAAAGAGTTATTTAATTATTTAACTAAAAAGCTACTTTAAAAATCTAATATTGAATAAAGAATTTAATGGTTTTCTCAGTATATGCAAAATCCGATTTAATTTATTTCTCATTCAAATTTAAACATCATTTTTTATAGAAAATAAGCGAATACTGTCCAAGAAATTATAGCCAGCTATCTGCATGAAATGAAGTAATTTTTAAATTTAATCCATTTCCTGCTTCAGTGTATGGTATGGATCAAGAAGTTGTATGCACATTCCAAATTACTTCTCAAGAAAATAAGCAGAGTAACATATAAGTTGAAGTTCAAAACAAAGTGACTAACTAGTTCTTGGCAGTCCAATATATAGCAATTTGCTATTGGCAACTCAAATTAAACATAAAAAATAAATACTGGCACAAAGCATAAACACTCTAAGGAGCGTCCTTTACAGATTCACGCCAGGCATACTCCCTTGCTCCATCCTTGTCAACAATCTTGATCACAAAGTTTGGCGGTGCCACAACCAACCTGGATCGGATCTCCACTATGCACTTATCAACCAAATCAATTGCTTCTTCCACTGACATGTCACTATGGAAGTGTCTATCCATCATGGCCAGACAAAAATAAGATCCATACCCAAAAGCTCCCTTTTCGACCTTGTGAAGGGTAGCAATATAGTCAACGTAATAGAGAGAAGGGCCAGTCTCCTTGTCATACCCGGCCAAAAGGATGTTCACAAAGTATGGGTTCTGAAAAACCAAAACATTAAAATTAGCAAGCCATACATTAATAATTACTCCAAAAGAAACTATGTACTGTACATGTAGTCCTACCACATGAAAATCTGCCATTCATTCTAGAAATTTTTTCTTCAAAATAAACCTTGAAATGTTTATCCTTCAAGTGAGAGCTGTCTTACACTTGGGTCCAGTGAGGCTGATTTCCTTGGCCCAAGCTCAAAATATTTGGGCCTACTTAATTGGCTGGGCATGATTTTATTCATTGGCTGGTCGATTGAAGTGAGGCCTCAAATAAATAAAATTACCAAGTCTGACCTATCCCTAGTTGGACTTGGAATGAGGGGAAAAACCAGCTATCTGGGCCAACTTAAATTACGGGTTGGCGTGAGCAAGTCTACTTCATAAGCATTGGTACAATATTCAGACTTTTCTATATAAAAATAATCTGCAAAAATTTCATGTGTTAAGACTATCTTAACACAAAGCAGTAAACAGTTAAGGAATTTGCATATTGTTTTTCCTATATATACATCTAAATTTCAGTGCCCTTCCTAGACCAAATCCAAGATATGTAATCAAGCATGTCTCTGCTGCACTAGCAAGCCATAACCATAATGGTTATGTTGAATGTTAGCATAGGAAAGATTATTTCTGAAAGCAGAGCCCCTTGACAAGCCTAAAACATGTCAACCAAATGAGCAGATGCAGACTCACAAACCTGAACAAAGTTCATCAACTGAAAAATGGTCACCAGATCGCATAAACCTAGTTAAATCTCTCAATCGATAGGCGAGTAGGAAAAAGCCTAAGCCTTTGTTTGAGCATAAGGGCAATGAATATGCTGGTAGTAGATCTCAGGCTCTGCATGATGCCAAACAAGCATTACCAAACTTAAGATTCAGCCGAAAAGGCCATGCAAGTTCCAGTAAAAAGATGGCAGTCCATTAGTAAGAGTCCTAGGCATCCATTCATTCTCAAAAGACAAAATTGAAAATTAGATGTTTCATCGCTAAGGAAGTTGCACAAAACTAGTATATCTAATAGAGGCAAAACCTCGACACAAGAAATATTACTCCCAAAGAACAAAATCCTTTGCTGGAAAAGAACCTCCAATTTGCTGCAGTTTCTATCCTGGAAACTAAAGAATAGTTATGATCATGTCTAACACATTTAACATAAGCAAACCAAGGGCTTGTTTGTTCTGATCATAGTTAGTGTTACCTCGACACCTCCTATTCCAAAGGCTTGTTTGTGAGACTGGTCCATCCAAAAGCAGACACATTAAGGACACAAAGCATGCAGATTATATGACCAACCTAGGTGATCTTCCTAAAATTGCAACCTAGGCCTTTAATAAACAAGCTGAGCTAAAACAACTTCCAGTCCAGAGAAAACACCACCATTTAAAGAAATGGAGAAAAACTAACGCACCGACACTTATCAGCATTTACTTTTAGACCTCTCAAAGTAATGGCGCCACCATATACGATCCATTCAATTCACATCAAAGCATAACTGAGAAAAAACCTAACGTCCTATCACTGGAAACAACGAAACCCTTAAATTACACCCGATAAAGCAATTATGCTGCCCATCCTGAACCCTAAAATCTGCACTGCGAAAGAAATGAAGGCAAATTACCTTTCTCAAAGCAGTAGCGAGCTCCCCTCGGGTAAAGTTAGCAGCAGCTGCAGTGGTCAAAGGAATTCCATTGCGAAACTGATACAGAGCCACGTTCTTCTGTATGTACTCCGTGAATTGGACTCTGCAACAAACCCAAGAATTTCAAAACACCAAAATATAGAACATGAGTTAGTTTATAAATTTGTGTAAAGCATTAATGACTGAGAGACCTGTCGCCTGGCTCGCCGCTTGCAGCGATGAGTTTGTGGGAATCAAGGACCATGATCTTGTCTTCGTTGGACTTGTGTACGAGGATGCTGTGAACGGCCGATGTATCCGCCCCTACTATAGCGAAACCGTTGCCTACTAGTCCAAACACACACTCCATTCTTGTTGATCTGTTTGCTCCTCAAGCGTGGCTTTATTTGTATTGATTTTGCTTTGGTTAGTGAAGAAGATGGCAATGCAGGCGCAGGGATCTCTTCTTGAAGAACAAGCAGAAGATTTTGGACTGGGTACAAGGGTATTTGCGTCATTACACTTTTCTATACGGTAATGCTAGGGTCACAGTAGGTGTATTTGAAAGATAGGTGGCAGTGCCTTAATAACAGGGCACAGGCTCCAACATTATATATCATTAGACTAAAGGCCCAATTACACAAGTTCTAACCAAAAATTTCTAAGGCCCAACAACAAAAAATCTAAATATTTTAGTAAATAATTAATATTTATTACGAGTTTAATCCAAAATGAAACTCATATAAAAACACCCATCATCATCTCCTCTCCAAAACCAAGAGAGGACAGATCCAAAAATAAAACAATATGGTGATCATATGCCTTTGTTGTGATTGCCGTTGTCCAGCTTCCTCATCAGGCTCAGGCTGACTAAGTTCGGCTCTTGCTTCAACACCTGCGAACAGGAATGCATGTCTTCCGAACAAGGCCAGACTAGACTCACTGCGAAATGAAGCGCGACACTGACTGCTTCGACAAGGAGATTGCTGGTAATTAATTATGCCTTTTTTTTTAGCAACGGACCTGAGACTCGTTTCTGAATTTAGTTAATTAAGTAAAATTTGCATATTTACGTGTGTGCAGCAAAGCTAAATGCGAGGGTCCCCTGGAGGGGTGCGGCACACATGCATGACTTGGCGGATGGTAAGGAGCTTGCTTCCAATAAATATTCTTCTATCATCTCTCATATATATATAAGGTTTAAATATTCCACTATAAGGTTTAAATTACTTCATGCAAACATTGATTATGGGGATGGGTGAATGCATGCATGATCAATGAAAACATTAACTACAATGAATATGTTTTGCATGCAGTGAACTTTCACTTTAATGTCACAAGATTTTCATAAAAATCAAATCAAACCAAATCCTTTTTACAAACCAAACAATTTATTTAAATACTAAAAAAATTATCATAATTTATTATATTTATTTTTAATCATCTTTTGTATTTACAAATAAATATTTTGATTCAAATTATTTTTTTTACCAGTTCATAAAATTAAATTTAAAGGGTTTTAGTTCAACAATAAAAATAATATATAATTATATGAGAATTTAATTAAAAAAATTTTACTGAAATATTTTTTAAAATAAGTGTAATACAAATTCTACTTGTATAAGGATTTATTTCATATATAATGATCAGCTCTCGTTAATAGCATTCATCATACAAGAACCCTAAATCCAGACCTTTTGCAATATTAGTTAAATTTCCTTAACCGAATTGTTTTCATTCAACACAAAGTTAACAAACACACAGCTTTTGTTTGTCATCTGTTCTTCCACAAAAACCCTAATTAAACCCTACTTTTATTGCAAAATTTGTCCCCAATATCCAATCCTTAATATATATATACCTGCACTTATTATCAATGTCTTCCAAATGTTCTCGTGTTGTTCGGTCGTCGAGTCAGGGAGAGATTGGGCTACTGAACCATGTTCAGCCGATCGAGTCTCCGGGGGCTTTCTTTGAGAGGAAACGCCCTGATCACAGCATTGCCTTGAAGACGGTTAAAGAGCGCACTCAGCCTCCAGTGTCGCCCCAAAAGCAGCAGACTCGCTGTTGTATATTCACAATTGGATCGCCTGTCAACGATGCACCGCCAGAATACAAGAAGCCTGCTGAAGGGTTTGGAGAGTTTCTTAACGCTTGTTTCTTGTGCAGGAAGAAACTCAAGGATGATATTTACATGTATGGGTGAGTCTTCTTTTTCCATTCATATTTTTTTCCTCTCTCTCTTTTAGAATAAGATTACAACTTGGATCACTATAAAACTTCTCTGCTATCAAACTGTATTATATTACAGAAGAAGGGGAAAAAAAATGTTTCCCACTTCACCGATTGTTAGTTTTTCACATTTTCAGTAGCAACTATCATTAAATGAGGTTGTAAGCTGTTGCAGTGTTCTTGAGGTTACTGGTTAATTCTTTAGTCTATAGACAGATTGGCGTCATTCTATGACTTGATTTTTCCTTCTCTCCCTGGAGATCCTCCATCCTATTATAAGAATTTTCTAGATTGTATAAAAACTGCATCTTTTGAAATTCATTTGTTATATTCATCTTTAAAATGCTTTCTTTGGTCGATGCAGTTACCTAGGTGCTTTCTGCTCACCTGAATGCAGAGAATGTAAGATGGATTTGGATGGGTTTGAGCAGGAAATGAAAAAGGAAATGGCTGCAAGATTGCAAGCAGCAGGAAAGCTCTTCACAAACGACGTTCGCAAGCTGGGTTTTCACCGTTAAGTAGTTTAATAATTTAGAATAATAAGATGGATTAGAAGTCCACGCATTAGTTGCAGAAGTGCATAGCTGTAAGATTTTTGTTTCCAGCTTACACTTTTGTTTAGCAAAACAGATATATGTATGGCCAGATTATTCCTCGTAGCTGTTATGTAAATTTTCAATTTCTTGTCTTACATTATTAAAACAGATTCTGGTTAAGCTCTTCAATGTGGATTGTTCTCAATCTCAAAATTCCACAGATAAATTTTCTTGTTCTTGTAGTTTCAGCATGGTATTTGCAAGTTTATGAATCCTTGAAATTCCAAGGTTTTTCATTTGCATGTGAACAATGATCTATGCAAATGTGGTTTAAAAGAAAAGAGGTGGGAAGAAAATGGGAGATATAACCAGCTACCTCTGGTGAAAATTCTATGACCATTAAGAAACTTCTCTTCGTTTGCTTGCCAAATTTCAGAAAGAAACTAGTTGACAGAGCCAGTTGTTACTGATTTAGGGATCATAGAAACAAGGCCAATCCATTGGCATGTTCTGCAAAGAGAAAAAGAAAGGCTCGTGCTTTTGCCTTTAGTTCTATAAGTTCAGCTAATGTAGCTTTCACCTTCCACTAACAAAAGGGCACAGATTATGTGGCACCCCAAATTTTATAAACAAATTTATCAGATTCATGTTCTCGAATACTCATTTAGAGATTATTCTAATCACAAAAAACGATTGTCCAAATATGTGTCTACGAATTGTAATTGTAGTTGATTGCCAGTTAATGTTATATCAATCCTCTATTGGTGATTTTACGATTTTGGAGTTAGAGACAATGTGCTCGATGAAATGAAACAGAGATAGGTGTAAAAGGTAAGCAGAAAGTAGTAGCAGAATACATCATGACTTTCCAGAGTGTGCGATGTGTATCCTGTGTTCTGTGCTTTTGAAAATATTGATCAACGTCACCTAGCAGATAAAGTTGAAAGAAGAGTGCTCCTTTTTCAGTAAATCACAAGCACAGACAGAGGAAGCATGGGATCTGAGATGTTTATCATAAACTTCAAAACATTTTTATGTCCCTCCTGTTTCTTCTGCACTGAGCACAGGTTAAATCATATGTGCAAGGACTACAGGCACAACAATTCATTTGCAGGTACTTTGATTAAATGACACTGCAAGGCAGGAATTAGCTGAATTATGTGGTTATGCATCAAAACATTAGCAAACTAAGATTTAATCATGTGAGAGGTGATCAATTATCTAACAAAACTATTTGAATTGTAAATCTAACCTAGCAAAGGATTTGATTTAGACAATACCAGATATCAAGGAAATTGGCAATGAGTAAAAGATTATATCACTTGCCAACAAAAGTGAAAAACAAAATGAAAAGAGAGGGCCTATCCTTTAGCAATCGGCTCATGAATCATGATAGGAACATGTCAGAAAACTTTGCCTTCAAATGGGGACCATTTGCAATTAATCAATATAACAAAAGACCTGCTTGTAATGTAAAAGTTTCATTTGCTTCTTTTACTTTAATGCAATATTTATTTAGTACCCATGTTCCTTTAATTTTCTGAGAAACTTTGCTTCGTTTGGATTGAAGATATCCATCTAGTTTTGAAATCAGAAGATGAGATTATTTTTCTTTGTATGCATGATTATGAAAGTGAAATTTAAATTGGATTGGTTACTAAAATATCTGATAAGACTCCAATGAGAAATTCTATAGTGAATTGTGTTAATTGCTGTCTACTACAATTATTTTGATAACAAACACTGGCCCATTGTCTTCCATCTTGAAGCAAAGAATATCCAGATGCATTGCTTTAAAAGCCCTCATCCAAGCAGCAAAAGTTCATCTGGAGACTGTAAGGAGAGTTACTCTACTTTTACAACTCATTCATGTGCCTTAATCTATGTCATTAAACCTAGCCAAGTAGACAGAATACTTGCAATTTTAGTTTTCTTAGAAAAGCAGGTGCCTTGCCTCAATTGTCAGCTTTGGACATACAATATTACATATGATGCTCTGCTTCTTTCCCCTTTTTTCTCTTTCTTCTTATCTTGTGGGCTATGTTTCAACACCTGACTCTGCAAAAACTTTCAAATATACTTTATGATCTGGGAGCCTATGCGTACTTATTAGTTAGTCTGCTTGTATTTCTATTTAAATTGTTATCTGTTTCTAGGAACCTTTAACATTTTATTTTAACTTACATTTTAAGATTTCAAACTATTATATTTTTCAGTTACATTTAAAATAACACTTGAAAAATGATCAACCTCAACCCTAAATTGGTTTTAAGTTGGATCCTGGGCAGGAAGATAATCTTGAAATTTTGAGAGAGGCCTCAAGATGAGTTGTTTTATCTGTTGGGGGATAAAGTTTAGCAGGAGTTGGTCATCACAGGTTCTAGTTCTTGTTTCTGCTATGGTTGTACCCAAAAAAAACGGAGGAACCTTTCAATGACACACTGGGCAAATTTGGAAAAAGATAGTGGAATAAACTCATGATCCACATCAAAAACTCCAAAAGGTGGGTCTCTAAATCATAGCTCTCAATAAGCCTGCCAAAGCTGTAAACTGTCTTGTGCTTTTCTAGTTTGCTGTTAACACCACAGTAAAAGAAGAAAAAGCAAAGCAGCAGTGAAGCTGTAGATTATAAAGACAACCACCTCTTTTCAGAAAATTCATAATAATCATAGGTAACAAAGAAGAGCAAAGATGCATTCTGGAATCTATCATAAACTTCAATACTATATAATTTTTTTTTTCCTTCTCACTTGTTGTAATGAATATCTATAAATTTTTTACTTAGCTTCTCATTAAAAAAAAATCTAATGATTGTATTGACCATCATCTTTCAGTCATCAAAAACAAAAATGTTTCCTACTAAGAAAGAATTGAATAAATTAATTTCTGGACACCCACGTGGCAGTTCCTGATAGAGAACGTTCATCCTGAAAGAAAAAAAAGAGAGGCTTGTTCATATTTATTGCTAATCTTTAACTTCAGAAAAACTGTGAAGACTAATGAACAAGAATAAAGTACCTAATCATATTGCAGGACTGTGATACAGTACCAAGCTTCGCCAGAGAGTTGGGTTTTCATCAGTCGGGTTAGTGAATCATGAACCAAACAGAAACTGCTTTGTCAGTGGCTAACTACATATGATGAACGAAGCTACAATGGTTTAATGATGTATGGAGTTAATTAGCTGACCAAATTACAGAAATTTACAACTGAAAAGAAGAAAGTGGAGATAAGTTAGAGAAAGAAACAAAAAGAGTACAGCAAAACCAAGAAAAGCTAAAAAGAGAGGAGAACACCAACCTTTTTCGGTTAGTGGGCAACGGAATGTCTCAATCACCCTTCAAGAAAACATTTTCTTCAAAGTGATTCCCGCCTACAAATGGGGACCATATTCAACATTAGAATAGGAACAAAGCAAAAGATTTTCTCAAGAAAACTTGCATAGGGAAAGAGGACATCTATGACTCTTATGTATAAAACATTCACTAATATGCCAAAAAAGTATCCTGTTTTTACAATTTCATTTTCATATATATTCACAGAATCAATGTGCCAAATTACAAAAAGCAGCAATATTCATTTTCTTGCAAGATATTCCCTTGGTCTGATATCAATGTTCTAATGGCCCCTATTAGAGGACCACTAAAATGATGAACCCTTGCATGCCAATTCATTCTGGTAACCCCATCTATCAGAAATGGAAAAAGATGGGGAAAAGGGGAAAACATTTTAAATATGAAAAGGTCAATAGGAGTTTCCCCTGATTGATTGAACAGGTACAAAAAGAAACTAGAATTCTTGAAAATGTTTCAATGACCTCCTTATGGTCCAAATGAATCTGTCCACTATTAATAAGAGGAATGAATGCCAAGTATATGTTCAACTTATTCCTCTCTGAATTAGCAGAAAATATGATGGGGGACAAAGGCAAAACATCAGCAGGCCTAGCTATTTAGCCCATACAAAAAGTTATCAATTTGTGTGCGTGCAGGAGCAAGTCTTGATTGCATTTGTGCGATCTGTGCAGATGTAAGCAGGGGGAGAGAGAGAGAGAGAGAGAGAGAGAGAGAGAGAGAGAGCATATACCTAATGTGGGTCATAGCTATCTCCTCATCCATCAGAAAAAGTTTAGTTCTGTGTACCCATGTGAGTATGGCAAGAGCTCCTCTACCTCAATTCTGGAATTGGAGTAACTCATACATTTCTTCAATCGGCCATGGCTAGATTCGACCTCTGCCCAAAATATGCCATATACTGGTCTATGATCTGAGAACCTAGATTCCCCACGTACATAAGATAATTGCTGGAGGCCTTCTCCATGCCATAAAATTCTATCACACCTTCACATAAAAGTAGTCATCAGAAATACAAATAATGACAATTGTGCCTGGCTGCCTACATATAGCACCATTCTTAGTTACCATGTTTTTTTTTTCTTTTGTACTTAATGGATCCATAAACTTCAATTTTCCATTTAAGGATATGTTTTTATTTTTCTTCTTTCTTGCATAATCCCTCAAATATTGTAGTTGTAGATGTTCTTACCAAGCTGGAGTTCGACGCTTCTCCTTTGGGTGCATATCATCTCCTGCATATCTGTCTGAATTAGTTGAATACTTGTATGTGGGTGGGAAATAAATCTTTCCTTCATTCCACCCTACAAAAACACGACCTCTTCTCTGTTCTATCCTCAACTGTAATATAAACATCAGAAGATCAGATGAAAGATAAGTGATAAAATAAATGATATATTCTAAAAGCAGAAAGGAAATTTGCAGCAGAGAACGGAATGAGGGTATGCACACATGCCTGGTCATTCTGCAACAATGCCCTCCAGTTTTGCATCTCAACTAGAGCCTTAGCAGATCGATAAGAAAGGGCAATCCGATAATTCAAATCCCCGAGCCAAATAACTCGACTACATAAATATATTGTACACCAAATTAGAATATAAAAAAGGTAAGGGAGTTGTAAAGATAAATAGATTTAACCCCGTTAATGGTCATATGGATGGTCGGCCAATAAACATTACAAGTGACAATAAAAAGCATAACTTTGTCTGTTCAAATGCATTAGAAACCAAAATAAACTAATTCAATTTTCATGTAAGGGACACTACTTTGTTCCCATTTTATTTAAACCCTTCCGCAACTTTTCTTAATGAAAGTACAGTTTGTTTTAGTTGATAAGAGGAATCTTACTCATGCTGAAGGATTGTTTCCGGGGACTTGTCATCAGCTGCAGTGTTAACACGTGGAAATCTCGTCTTCTTAAGAATCTCCATGACATCTGCATTCCTTCTTAGCTCATCACCTTCCTTCTGTCCAGAGGTTAGATGACTACAGATGAAGCAAAAGGTTGTTTCGTGTAAGGACATGCTGACTGAAATAGATCCCTACAACACAAGCAGAAGGAATGCTTCTCTGTTTAGTTAATTAATAGTGGATGTGAACAACTCGGAAAGGCAAGAAATAATAGAACTACATGTTTCACTTGAAAAATACCTTATTTCCTAGATAACCCATCAATCCTCTGCCAACACAAGAAACTTTCATGTTGCTAACATGATCTCTCAATTCACTCCGGACCCATATTGTGAGGAATATGCCAACCATTTGCTTACTTGCCACCAAACAGTACCTTGAATACCCTGGCCTCCTACATCCATCTTCCATAGATGTAGATCCACTATAGGTACCACCATAAGACATTGGTGAGTACAATACAGTACTTGGTGAATCCCCTGGTCCATTATCATCGTCTGACGAACCCCATCTGGAGTAATCACTAGACCTGGAGTAATCACTAGGCCTTGAATAATCACTAGGTCTGTGACCCCATCTATTACTGGGATCATAGTCACTTGGCCTGTGACCAAATATAACCCTATCACACACACTAAATCTTCGATCAAGTCTAGGTTGTGGAATTGAAGGGTCATTGTCCATTCTCCAGCTGTGAGTTGTCTGGAAAGATCTGCGATGAAAGAAAGATGAGTTCTTCTGCCTAGAAGATCCCTCAAAATCAGCATCCATTTCTACAATTGGTTCTGGTATTGGAGATGGCGTATAACATCCACCACTGCCACTGGTTCCTGGAAGATTGTTTAGAGCCTTTCTAATGAGGGCCAGCCATTTTTTGGCAGGGCCATTGTCTTCTGCCCCAAGAACATTACCAGCATTCAAAGGAACTATCTCTTGAAATCTGAAATACAAAGGGGACAGACATTTTCCCATTACAAACCAGCTATTACTTAGAGAAGTTCAGCAACAAGAGATGATAAGATTATAGATGTCGAATCATACCCAAGAACATAGATATCTGCAGGAGGTGAGGCATGAAGCCAGTCATCAAGGCTCAAATTACTCGGTGGAGATCTTCCTGCCACATTCCATGTAGCTACAAAAATGCTGCCCCAAATTGAAAAAAGAAAAGCCATCAATACTTGAGCATCACAAAAACAAAAAGAAATTAAGAAAAAGAATTATGACAAAACACCTGTAGTTCTGCACATCTATGATTCGGGGATGGTCGAGATTCATTCTTCCTCGCCGAACCTGCTCCGGATTCTTGCTAAATTTCTCTGCATCAAATTCAGGGTAAGAATTAGGAACATATATTGAAGGAAGCTCAAACTTAAATTGAGACGTTTTCTCCTAAAGAAGTTCTCAATTTCTTTTTTGAAGCTAGACCTGTTTTACTTTTCTTGATAGTGCATGGTTCCCTTTCACAGAAGCTAGTTCTGTATTCCACTTCACCCCCTGAAAAAAGAGAAGCAATGCTAAGCATCAATCCCAATTTTGAAACAAAGGGCTAAAAGAAACTGAATAAGAAATTGAATTAGTATATTAAAAAAAAAGTGGAAGGGAATGAAAAAAAAAAAAAAAAAAGTGGAAGGGAATGAAGTTAACTGGTTAATAAAGAAACCAGATTATAGAAAATATTATTTCTTTTACTGGTTCACAAAAGGAGGAAGAAGAGATTGAGATCGTTAAGATCAAAAGCATATTCCTCTTATTTTCTCAATTTTCTCAGCAACCAACCAGAAGTTATAAAATTGTACAGTAAATCGCCTAGAAATAACGTTTGAGCCTTTGATTCTATCAAAACCCAAAAAAAAAAAAAAAAATCGCTTACCTCCATAAAAGTCATCTGCTTGAAAGTCCTCAGTTTTACTCCTGATATTGAACAACTTTCTGACCATTTTTTTGGACCATGATAACTTCACCAACAAAAAAAAAAAACAATTAGCATCATCCAAGAATAATCACAATTGCTTAATTAAAAAAAGGAACCAAATTCAATTGGTTTACAAGCAAACAAGTAAAAAACCTTGCTCATTTTTTCACCACTACTTCATATAGCAGTTCATGCACTTTCCTCGACTCCCCAGTTTCTGGATGTTGTTCAATGTCACCCACAATTTCAGAAACTGAAGCAGTATAACCCCATATCAGGAGTTATCTTTGCCCAATTTTCTGGTTTGCTACGAAAAGCTCTGAAACGAGAGGAGACCAAAAAGCACAGCTCTTTACCCTCTGCAGACTCAAAAACCCTCCAAATGCTACCAAAGTAAGAACTCAACAAAGGGACCAATCAAATGGGTGTCTTGTTTTCAGCTGAAAACTCTATAACCAACCAAAGAAAGCTTCAATAATAAACCAAAGAGACCAAACAGCCAATTGGTTTTTCTTGTTCTCCTGTTCTAATGCTTATTGTGCGGTATATGAAACACTAGGGAGGGCAAAGAAGCAAAAGCCCACAAAATATGAGTGTGTAATTAGTCAAGAAAGACAAACACTTTAATGCGTGGAAGTGAGATGAGATTCTTGAAGTAGAACAAGACAATGTAGCATACATGAAGAGAGAGAGAAAGCAAGTTTTAGATAGAGAAAGCGCAGAGATGAAAAGCTTATAATCTTCTCTCTCTCTCTATGTTCCCCCTTTGAAACAAAGAGCCTCGTTCTCAGTGATCAGCAAAGCATTGAATTTGAACAGAATAAAGTGCGCAAGGAGAGAGAGACACACACACACAAGAGTTGGTAAAACGCTGGCTTTTCTTTTCTTTGTTTTACAATTTCCAAATCTCGGGGTAAAACGGGCAGGTCGTTTAGCAGAGGAACTCTCTCATAAAACGGCAATAGTCAGGTAAGGAAATCCTGCCCTCGGTCAACAAAATGCAAGCTCTGTAGCTATGTCCCTTCCCTTCTATTCTCTCCCATTCTGATCATCCATCAAAGTGAAAAAGCAGTTAAAAAAAAAAAAAGATAAAGGGGAATGTGTAATACTTCTATAAGTTTTTGTTTTTGTTTCCATCTGTCTCTTTCTCTTTATATTTTCTCTGATTTTTTTTTAAATTTTTGTGTTTGCATAATAAAGATATTATATATTACCATTTTCATAGATGGGTTCTTGGGATCTTTGTATATTTAGTTTATCATCTTTACGTCTGATTTATTGAGTGTTGTGTAGATTCGACTGCATGGATTGATATCTGTTGAGATGGCAAGGAATGTAGGTAATGGTGTTAACAAATTTGGGGCGTTCTTTTGGCTCGGCCAAAGAATTGTCCTTGAAAACAAGGGCATTTGTCCCAATTTTAAGGGTCTCCCTCTGCTCTGTCCCTGTATAATTGCACTGCATAGCCCTTAAAATCTACCAATGATATGTGTTTTCGGATTAGTGTGCTTTTTGAGCAACGAGGAGCTTCATCTCATTTTTCTAGGTGGCGGATCTTTGTTTTGCGTTTTGGTCACATTGACGAAAAGCACATATATTGCTGAGCGTAATTGAGATGCGCCCCGCCGTCCGCCGCCAATGCTTCCTCTTTTATGGGTGGCTCCTCTTTGGACAGTCAACTTTAATATGACTTCTGAATTGAAAACCATGATTAAACTCTACATTTAAATCCCAAAAAAGCCAGAATTCATAGCAAAGCAGTCTTTGGATGGCATTATTAGCCTTTCTTCTTTTTCTTTTTTGAAATATGGATTTTTTGATTTATTAAAAATATTTTAAATAATTTTGATACAATAGTCTAAATAATAATTTTTAAAATTATTATAATATTAATTAAATGATTAAAATTTTTTAATTAAGTTTTTATATATAAATATCACTGTAATCAATAAAATCAATAAAATTTTCTATCTCATTTATATTTTCTCATTCTCTTTTTAAAAAAATTAACCGAGACCCGTTTAAAAGTTGCGTGTGCTTTTCAAAATTGAAACACATTAAAGGTGAGGTGTACCATTACTTGATGTCTATATTTGCTTGATTTCTGGTACTATTTGTGAAGAGAATTGAGGGTAGAATTATTATGCAGAGGTGTATGTATAGTGAGTGGAAGACCATTGTGTTGAAATCAAGGATACATAAATAAAAAACCAGCAAGAAAATTTGTTGTTAATGTGGGTTCCATTTTATATGAAATTTAGGGGTCTTTGGAAAAAATCATTTCAAGTAATAAAGTGAAGGCTTGTATCTGAGGCTAAAGGCCAAGATATTCACTAGCTTAGGTAGCCTTAGAGACCAAGGTTCTTGGATATTATTATCAATATCTTATTTTATAATAATTAATAAATTTTAAAGTAAAAAATTATAATTATTTTAATTTTTTAAATAAATTTTATAAATTTAAGTATTTTTTAATACATTATAATTTTAAACATAGGATGTATGAATATATTAGAAGGATGTCTATTTTTAGAAAAAACTCTCCATCATATATAAGCATTAAAGCATTTAGCTCAAGTGCCTTCTATCTAATCTCAATCATGGATTCAACCATAACATCATCATCCTCTCTATTATACATGTATATGTATGTATGTATATAGATTCACTCCTTAATGAAAAGCCATTTGTGATTTTTCGCAATCCAATTCTTCATACACATGCATGCATGAAGATATATACATGTATATTACTAGTTTTTCTTTTCTTTTTAAATTAACTAAGAGTTCTTGAAACTTAATAATAACCAAATATTTCCATTTTTTTAAATAAAAAATAACAGGTTTTTAATATAAATATTTGATTATATATATATAGAGAGAGAAAGTGAGTACTTGTAGTCTTTTAAGATATACCAAAGTTTCAAAATAGAACTCCGTTTTCTTTCCCTCTTTATATATGCTACTGAAATGTGTAATGATCATGGTTTCATGACATGCACAAGGCAACATACATGATTCATGTGTAGAGTAACTACCAATTATTTACCCATCATAGCTACTATGCAGCAAAAAAGCTACATGTTCACAAGCACATAACCATGTATGTAATAAGCAAGATTTGATCATCAATAATACAATCTTGAAATAAAAAGCCGCTCGTATAAGATATCAAAAGAATGGAGTCAAAGAAGACATAAAGAACTCCAAGAAGATCTTCATCTTATTACTTACTTTGCCTTTTATTTTATTTCCCATTCTATCCTTCCATACTTTATTTCCTTGGTGAATCTTAGGCCTTAAAATCAAGATTTACGAGGCAGTCAAAGGCATTTTGATGATTTTCTTTATGATTCTTTTCTTTTAGAGGGATGATTTTCTTTGCTTTTTGGGCTTTGGAGTGAGACCCCATTTGGCCATTCCTGATCTCTTTCTTGTCTTTGGCACGATTTTCTATCTGTTTTAAGGGCAAATTAGCTTTCATCTCTTTTGATTTTCAAATTCAACAGTGACTGTCACACACTTTCTTTCTTCATTCTATCTTTATTAGAATCTCATACTTCATGTGTTTGCTTACTTTCCTTCACAAACATAAGCTACTCTTATATTTACTAATGATTTACATGCAGTTTGTTTCACGTACGTAAGTATTTCATCTATGCTGTCTGCATGTGGTTATGTTCTGATATAGACATGGCTCTCACCTTCACTTGCTATGTTTTGTCTATATTCAGAAGAAGATCTACGTATGCATGTATCTATACTTTTAGCTATACATGCCTATATTAAAAAAAAATATATGGATTTATATTATTAAAATGAAAAGAATCATAGAATGAATTTGACGGTTGCAATTGAATTCCTGTTTGGTGTACATGTGTGCATGCAAGTGATGAAATTAATGGCAAACTAGGGAGAGCCCACTTAAGACATGCAGATGGGGAAAAGGTTGCAATAATTATTATAGTAAAAAATGCTGTCTGTCTATAAGTTGATATCATTATCATTTCCATTTTGCTTCAATGTTTCTTACTCATGAAATTTCCTTTCCATTTTTGCACCCACCTCATGGAAATGGAGTCGCAAGTATGTAGTTATGTTTGGAC
>CAOGCB010004099.1:0-10690 GCA_948266635.1 Cnidoscolus chayamansa
TTTTTTTTAATTTTATATATTTTTTAATAATTAAATTTAAAAAATACATATAAATTAAATTTTCATTTTACAATAATACAAAAATATATTTAAATTATTTTTATAAATTAATTAAAAAAATTTAAACTAAATGTCTAAATCTACCTATTAAAAAAAATCAAAACAGCCATTTCATCTTCTTCTCCGTGGTTCACTTGGAAACTGAGCCTCCTTCTTCTTTCTGGCTCACTTGAAAACTGAGCCGGAGGAGAACTCCTCCTCCAACTCCTCCATCAGATGCGAGGAGTCCTCCTGGAGAACTCCTTCTCCTCCTTCTCACTTCTCCACCCAATGCGGATGGCCTAAATGAGCTATGATATTTCACCTAATTCTGCTTATCTAAAAGATGAGGTGGCAACCTTAACAAAACAAATTAAATAATTAATAATATAAAATGACAAAAATTAATTTAATATATATTTTAAAATATAAAATAGATAATTAATATTACTAAATTAAGAACACTATTTATAAAAACTTTAAAATAAAGTTTCATATATCAAAATTTACAATGACACAAATTTCAATGGGACATAAATAAATTTAAGTACCATTTTATGAAAAATTAAAGTAAAACAAATTATAATATTTAAATACATTAATCTAAAAATAAATACATATAATTGAATTTTAAGAAAATTTTCATTTCCTCTGGCAAAAAAAAAAACACATTATATTTAGCGATAGAGGGTGAGAAGAAATCAAGGTTGTAATTTGTTGTATTTAATATCAGAGAGGATGTGATTTCTAGTGCAACAACTAAGAGCATAGATGATAAGGAGAATAGCAATGTCAATGGAGTCAAGTATAGCAAATATTTTCCAAGTGCTTTTGCTTTTCTTTAACACTGCTGCTTTGCATGCATTGCAATTGTAGCATAGCTTCTCTTGCTTGTTGCTCCATAAGCTGCAGTCTCTTTCTTTTGCTACTTTTCCTGATTTTGGTGCCACCCAAAATGTTGCATTCTTGTATTCATATCCACAGTATATTGGTGGCCTGCAGCAACCAGACTGAATCCAAAACATTAATAATAACAATGGACAAAAATAAGTTGATAAATTGACAAATTAATAGAACTTTGGCTTAAAAAAAAACGTTCTTCAACGAAGATTATGTTTTATCGAAAATGACACAAACGGAAAGATAAAAAATACTAAATAGCGCGAGACTACTCTTGAAAATAATCCTAAAACTTTAGGAGAAATAATATTTTTTCATAAAGAGAAATCACAATAATCAGGTAGATAAAAAAAAATGCAGGTCTCTTGAATCTCACTTTGGAAAATTTTTATAAGCAAAATGGAATTATCTTCTTCAATTGAATTTCAAATAAAAGGTCTAAAGATTGATACCTGCACAGGAGACAAAACCTTGAGATAAAGATCCTGAGGCCTAAGGACAGTATCTTCAAGACGCTTACAGATCTTATGATCAATCAAACAAGCTTTAATGCCATTCCATTGCTTCCCATTCATAACCATATTATGCAACCACTGTGTGTAATCTCCTCCAACGTTGTGCTTCTTAAACCCTATTCCTGACAAGCTACTACTCCCACTTGTATTGTCTATCATGTACACAAAAACTCCAAACCCTGTCAGCCCAACAAGCACTAACAATGCCACTACAGAATATATCCATAGCAGACAAGCAAGCTTGAAAATCATACCCATCAATCCTATCAATGACAACACAATCAAAATCATCCCCATTAACAGCATAGGCTTCTGCACCACATTCTGGCAATCTGTGACCATGTTTATTTGGAAGTAGACATACGAGCCAACGGCGAAACAACCAGATACCAAACCCACCAAGTTGAACAATGAGAAAAGGATGCTGCTCAGGCGAGCCATCTTGTCTTTGCCTGAGCTAGGATAAAAACTGTTCTTGAGACTTCAACTGCGAGTTTGAGCTTGGTTTCTTAATGAACACACATATATATAGGTTGAGATGTTCATGAAGAAAGATGGATTGTGATTGTGGCAGTGGTAATAAGTGAGAACAGGCTGTGATGAAACTGTATGAAGTTGTGATGGGTGGTGATTTCATTGCTTCACTAACCCTCCAAATTAAGACATTTTAATACTCATCTATAAGCTGGCAAATAATATTTTTAATATTTTCAAATTATTTAATAATGAATATTTATTTTATTTTTTATTTTTTTTAAATTTATTTATTTATTTATTCATTCGATAATATTTATTTTTTATAGTAAAAAAATAAATTTAGTAAAAGAGATTAAATAGTTAATAATTTAAAATTATTATTATTATTATTTAATATGTCTTTAAAAATAAATAGACTAAATAATTTTATTAAATATATAAATTAAATAATATATATTGAGCTGGATTAGTCAACACATGCCCACACATAAGCTGACCAAACCAGAAAGGAGCTGCTCTTTGATCGCCCAACAACCACCGAAAACCACCAGCTTCTTCCTTCTAAGGCCTACTTGCTTTCATCGCCGCTTGGCGGACTTCCCAACGCTCGGCTCCTCTCCTCTCTGGCTTATATAAAACCCAACTAAACCCTATCTTTTCTCTCTCTAAAAGTCCCCTGAACCAGAAGAGACCAGATCCCAGTGCAACACTCAGAAATGGCTTTGGCCACTCAACCAACCGCCACCGCCACCCTCCTCAACAAGTCTTTCTCTTCTGCCAAACCCCAATATTCTATCTCCTCTTCCATTCCATTTCCTTCATTAAAGTCTCGTTCTTTTGTTGTGCGCAACTCAGTCACGGTGTCTCCACCATCGCCGGCGATGATCGCCAAGGAATGCAAGGTCAAGTCCGTGAAGGCAAGGCAGATCATTGACAGCCGAGGGAATCCCACCGTCGAGGTTGATCTCATCACTGATGATCTTTACCGATCCGCCGTCCCAAGTGGCGCCTCCACTGGGATATATGAAGCCTTGGAGCTTAGAGATGGAGACAAGAACGTTTATGGTGGTAAAGGTGTGCTTAATGCCGTCAAAAACATCAATGACACATTGGGTCCTAAGCTAATAGGTGTTGATGTCAGGTAATGGCCAACTAAACAATCTTTATGCCTTTTACTTGGATTATTTACTTCGTTTGTAATATTGTTTTCTTGGGACTTGCTTTGCTTTTCTTTTTAATTATTGAGCTCAATGCCTTTGTTGCCTTTCATAAGCTTGAAAAGTTTCAATTGGTGAGAAAGTATTGTTGAAGCTAGGGATATTCGGAGATTTCCTCTTCTTTTAATTTTCTTATATGAAACGAAGTTGGCAGTGTTCAATGTCCATGTAGCTAGAAGCATGTTTGAACAAAACTTCTTGTCTTTATTTACAAGAAATGCTAATTTCCTCTTCTATTATTTACAAGAAATGCTTGTAATGAAGTCAACCGTTTTGGTGGTTTGATGTAAGCTAAGGTTTGGAGCAGTTGGAGAACAAACCACTGTAAGCGAACCCCTTAGATTCGCATGATCCCTTTTCTTGGACCTTGATTCATATGTTAGTTTGTGAGCAACTGAAATTTTATGTTTTCATTACTGTTACAGCATCAGTCCTAACAAGCTGTTTTTTTTTTCCTTTCTTTCTAATTTATGTTGTTTATCCTTGAGAGTAGATTCTTTCTTTTGTTGGTTATAAGTTTATGACAGTTGTTGATTTTATGTTTGATAAGAAACCAAGATGATGTGGATGCTGTTATGCTGGATATTGATGGAACTCCAAACAAGTCAAAACTGGGAGCCAATGCAATCCTTGGGGTGTCTCTGAGCATTTGTCGAGCAGGTGCTGGAGCGAAAGGGGTGCCTTTGTACAAGCACATTCAAGAACTTTCAGGAACAAAGGAGCTTGTTATGCCAGTTCCTGCATTTAATGTCATAAATGGAGGTAGTCATGCTGGAAATAATTTAGCCATGCAAGAATTTATGATACTTCCAGTAGGTGCAACTTCATTTGCTGAGGCCCTCCGCATGGGTAGTGAAGGTTAGAAAATTAATTCTTGTATTTCTCTAGTTTTCTTTATCAGAACCACATACTTCAATCTGCTATTTGGCTCTCAATTTGGAAACAGAGCATATGCTTCTGTGGATCCCTTTGTCCCCAAAATGTTTGACTCGATGAAAAGAAAAAGAAAATGGAAAATGAAATTCAGCTGCTATGAATCGAAGCTGACTGATAAATTTTACTGCGCATGACAACGTAGTCGTGCTTTAGTATGTTCACATGGTTACTTAAAAATTTATCATTATTGAGCAGTAGCTAACTGTTCTATTTGTTGATGCCACAGTTTATCATACACTGAAGGGAATTATCAAGGCAAAGTATGGACAGGATGCTTGCAATGTTGGAGATGAAGGGGGATTTGCTCCTAATGTGCAGGATAATAGGGAGGGACTAGTTTTACTCATGGACGCCATTGAAAAGACTGGTTACGCTGGAAAGGTAGGCTGCATTTTGTTGCTTTACCCATTTAAATTGTAAATGGTTCTTGTACTAAATGTGGACTCGAAACAATGCCCAGATCAAAATTGGAATGGATGTTGCTGCCTCAGAGTTTCTCACAAAGGATGGAAAATATGATTTGAACTTCAAGAAACAACCAAATGATGGAGCTCATGTGCTCTCAGCTCAGAACCTTGGTGAACTGTACAAAGATTTTGTCAAGGATTTCCCCATTGTGTCCATTGAAGATCCTTTCGATCAAGATGATTGGAACTCATGGGCTTCACTACAGTCTTCGGTTAATATCCAACTTGTTGGGGATGACTTGTTGGTCACAAATCCAAAGAGAATAGCTGAAGCAATTCAGAAAAAGGCTTGCAATGGTTTACTTCTTAAGGCAAGGCTCAAATGATAATGAAACATTACTAAATGTTCTACACCAATATTTGATTTTGGCTCATGTTCGTATAAAATTTCCAGGTTAACCAGATTGGAACGGTGACTGAATCCATTAGAGCAGCACTTGACTCAAAAGCTGCTGGTTGGGGTGTGATGGTCAGCCATCGAAGTGGTGAAACTGAGGATAACTTTATTGCTGACCTTTCTGTTGGCTTGGCCAGTGGACAGGTTTTATTTTAGCTGAAATCCTTAAATTTTACCCATCTATTCTCTGTTTCTCTTGAAATTATGGAAATGACCATTCATGTTCTTTGTATAGATAAAAACTGGAGCTCCTTGCAGAAGTGAACGATTGGCCAAGTATAATCAGGTAGACTGTAACAACCTTCTTCATTATCATTATGGCATCCATGTCTCACATGTATCTTCAATATCATAAGTGGCTGAATAAGTAGCTAGAGAAAATGTCAAGACCAGGAAAGCTATCACGAGTTAATGTAATAAGCACTGGTCTATTTAGATCAAGCCGATTGCATCTCCTGAAAATTGGTTTGATCAGATGATTTGAAACACCCCGTAAGAATTAATTGACCAGGGTTATAATTTAAGAACATGATATAGAAGACCTGAGAGCATGAGTAGCAAAGACTATCTGTTTAATTCAAATGAAGGCTGATGGTCTTCAGGCCAACCTTCCAAAGAGTAATGTTGTTCTCCCAAACATCTTTGTTCATAATTGTTTCAAAATCTGTTTGTGAACTCAATGTTTGCTTTGTTCATAACTTTCCATTTGGGTTCTGATATGGTTGCAGCTCTTGCGAATTGAAGAGGAACTTGGAAATGTTCGTTATGCCGGTGAAGCTTTCAGATCTCCTTAGGACAGAAGAGTTCAGTTTCAACCGGTTGGCAAGGATGTCAAGTGAAATACGGCATCCCAGGATATATTCAAATAGTTTAAAATCTGGAGAAATTTTTGGCAGAACCAGTCAACTTAGATGTCAATTACAGACACCATTGTCTAATTAATTTAAGCATTAGAAACCTTGATATCCAAAAATCTTGGAAGAAACAAATGTGCCTCTGAATAAGCAAGTCTGAGGTTTTTACCAGATCTGTACCTCTCCTATTTGTTAATTTTCCGTGCACTTAGATACGTCCACTGACCAGCTTAAAACTGGATTTAACTGAAATCTAACTGGAAACTGTTCCATTTCTGAATGCTGCTGGATACAGGATAGCTCAAGTTTTTCAGTGTGACTGAAATAAAACAGTATCAAACAATTATCAGAAGATAATTAAATGAAGGAGATATATAACTCTTCTCAGCATGTAGAAATTACGCCTTCTTGTGTTCAGAGCAAGCATAGATCTTAGCAATTAGATCAAATGACCAATTCTATTGGCTTCATTTATAGGTTTTTAGAATTTGACATGCATGGATTTTACGGATAACAAGTCCTAAACATTAACAGCTGGGCCTATATATACTCCTCGACGAATATAAGGATCATCTAATGTTCCTGTTCAAATGACCAATTCCATTAGCTTCATTTATAGGTTTAAGAATTTGACATGCATGGATTTTACTGATAGTAAGAGCTAAACATTAACTGCTGGGCCTGTATATACTCCTTGACGCATATTAAGATCATCTGGTGTTTCTATCTCTGCAAGCCATGCATAGTCTTCTTCTTTTCCATCAATTATCTCGGTTCCTTTTCCTGTAGCTGCAGAGGTAATACTCAGTAAGCTACTGAACATCTAGTTCATCTCATGCAATAAATCTGAAATATACATGCACTTCAACCTACGTATGCAGCATTGGTGAAGATCAACAGGAAAGAAAAAAAATCTGATAGTAAATATGAATCCATGAACACTTACGGAAGGCGGAATACGGATAATCATGGTAGTAAGTACATTTTCTCCCTGCATCTTCCCTGTAAGGTGGTGTGAGAATGTCGAGCACAGCACAAGGGGTGAGTGCAGTGAAGCAATGGAGATTTCCGCCACTTCTTGGATATAAGACGGATGTCCCACATGGAGCTGTCAAAACTTTATCGACTACCAACTTTGCCAATTTTACTGTCAAAGACATATTAGTCCACTTCAAATTTGGTTACCATCCATGTAATAGCATCCTGTTGCTAACTAAACATAATTTTGCTTTAAAGAAAATCACAGCAAAAAGCCAATCACTATCAAGCACAACTGCTGGCAGCAGTTATAATAGCTAACAGGGAGGCATATTCCCCATGATTAGCCTAGTACAGGTCAGGCAAACCAGGTGAAGCCAAATAGCCAAATCCTTTAATGTTCATAAGAACGTCTTTGGATAAGTCCTAATTTAATGGAAACAATCATCCAGCTGACCAACTTCCGTCCATCACATGCATAGCCAAACAACTGAATCAATGATCTGAAGGTTTGCCCATAAATGGGATGCCTTAGCTGCACATTACCGTATTCTGTCAGCTAGACCAAATAACCTGACAAATTGTATCATTAAGGCGACAAGTTATTCATGGGATGTGAGAAAACTGTGAACAGAAATCCTAGTATTTTGTATTTGGTTTACACAAGGATCTAAGAGTATACATGTTCTCACATTCTATCCCCTTTAAAGAGAGGAATTATGTGTTCCATCTGCTTGAAATATTAGACAATGTCCAGATAATCATGACCAAATATTTAGTTTTTTGTGATAACAAATACCCCTAAGAAGATTGTCATGCCATATATTTTTCATAGTCCTTTTTTATCCCTTAATGCACATTGCAGCTAAGCAGTTTTTTCCTTTTTTTTCCCTATTTACTTTCTTTGCTTCTTGCTAAACAATTGACAAATGCATACAATAAATTTTTTTCTCTAAAATTGCTCAAATGTTTGACAATTATACATAAAGTGGAATGGTGTTTCAGCTATACAAAGAACACTATTCCATAAAAAATAAGAGAAAAATGAAAAGATTGAAAGGTAATTTAGAAAACATATAATTAATGTATAGCCTTGATCTTCCCTGAACGCCTACATGAACCAGAGGCTGAGCCAAACATAGTAATCATACAACATACAAATTGTTTCCTCCCAATCAATCAAACAGAACAATAATCTTACACCCAGATATCACATTCCCACGAAGTGATTGCAAAAGAGTTAGTCAAACACCAACTGTTGTGCTGGAACAACCATAGTACAATATATGCCGTTTCTGAACAATAATATTTCCAGAAAGAAGGCTCAACTTTTTTAAATAAAACTGAATGACTTGATGTATCATTGCATGTACCACATGGAATGTATAAAATCATAGACAAATAATATGATTCCTGCTCTAATCTCCTAAAAGAAAAACGTGCATGCCCACGCATGATGTTGACCCTCCATGATAAAAAATGGTCCCAACTGATGGTTGCAAAAGGAAAATGGTGCAGTTCCAAAATTGTTCCACAATTTGAAACCGAGATTGACAAAGAAACTTGAGGAATTGGGTCTTGCATAGACTAGAGTCATTAGACTTTGGGTTAGAATTTAAATTAAAGCTATGACTCAAAAGAAGAAATCAATTAAAGCCACCACCCAAATTACAGTTCAGGATTTTGAAATTAAATTCCAGTGTTAGATCACAGCAACTGTATCAAATCCACATGGTCACTGTAGGAAGATTAGGCTATAGGAATAAACAACTAGAGGATATAACTGGAAAAGTAGAAGAAGAGAAAATGCGTTAATTAGAATGAATAATTACAACAGAAAACTAAGCTTATACAAATGAATCATGCAAAAAAGGTAGAATAGTTGTTGACATTAATCTAAGGGTCAAATCAATCTAATAGTGATTTTTAATCCTGATCTGAAATATTAACATGATCTTAGTCCTAAAATAAGGAATTATATTAACAATTTACAAGTAATAATTAAAACACAGTTCCTCTCAGTGAATTCTTAAAACTATCATGTCAAAAGCCGAAAAAGGATGCAATTAAAAACAAACCTGGCGGATAACTAGATCCCTTGCATTCATAAATGCAGGTAGGTTCAACCCAATCATAAGCTTTCACATGCAAGGAGCCATAGAGAACTTTACTGAAAACAGTCATGCCAGGGTGGTCATGGAGCGGAATAACGGAGGAAGTAGGAAAGCGAAATATACACATCTGCATAATATTCCCAAAGTAAGTATCAGGTTACTTGTTCAATTGAAAAAAGCAGCTCACAAGATATTTATACAAAATTTGGAAAAAAAAAAAAAGCAATTCTAGAAACTGAAAAGGAAATGGAGGAAAAACTGACACCATGAACTGAGAAAGTTGAGCACACTGTGCAACAAAATTTCGAGTTTAAAAATTGTAAACATAGCTGATGAGGATGGTAAAACTCACTGTAAAACTATCACACTCATAAATATCTATGTATGTAATTGCTTGAGCCCATCGAGCTGCCTGACTTAATTGGTTCAGTCTGAAAATGCCATGCCCTCGATCATCATCTGGATTTTCCTCTTTAAGCCCTACATCAGCAGCTTGAATTGTGTCTGCAGAACAGCAATATTTACTGATGTATCAAAGCCACAATGGTAATGTAGTCATAACATGACTTTATCATACTTCTGAAAAGCAAAACATCCCCAAGCTATGTTGTTGATTTCGCTCCTTTTACAGCTCAAACTCAAGGACCTCAATACAACTACATTACCGCTAAGGTAAAATGCATTGATTACTATAAACAGTTTTTTAAATAGAACAAAGGCTCCATTTGGAATTGTAGATGGGAGGCCAAACAGTGACTTGAAAATGCTTTTTAAAAAAAATCATTTTGATACTGTTAAAAAAACAGTTTGAAGAAGTTATTTTACTGTTTTAAGCAGTGTTATTAAAGGTGTCAGGCCAGGCCATGGTTTTAAATAGCAGTCGCGGCGACGAGTAACAGAAACAAGCCTATAACAATGACAATGTAACGGTAACAGCCTATCACTTTGCAAAATTCATGAAACAAATAGAATTTTAAAGATATAATTAAAATTGATATACAACTAGATAATGAGCATAAATATACCAAAGAGAGGCATTACATACATCACTCTTAGACACCATTATTATTGATTTAATTTTGGGTCTTCACATACCATTTAATTTACGAAAATTAACATCAAGAGTTATTTTTTTAAATCAAATATTTATTAAAGGCTAAAACTTCCTTAGATATTTATTTACCTACAATGATTATAAAAATAGAAAAAAATTATAAAAAGTAAACAACAACTTGCCATTTGCTCTCCTTCACTTCAAAACCACCTTAATGATGCTCTTCATCTCTAAATTTGTAGGCAAATGGTCAATTTCACTTAATTAAGGAGAAAACTGAGAGCAAATAGCAAATTGCCTAGAGATAAAATGAAGAAGAGTTGAATGAATAAACCAACATAGCTTTTTGCCTAAAAAAATATCCTTTTGTTGCCCTTAGCTTCATGTAGATGTAGTAAAAAAAAGTATAATATTCTTATGAGTCATACTATAAAATTATGGGAAGAGATTATATAACATAGATTGAGGAGAATTACAAAAGTGTCAGAGAATCAATTTGATTTTATGCCAGGGAGATCTACTATGGAGGCCATTTCTCTTATAAAAAGATTATGGAATTGTATCAAGAGAAGAAGAAAGATCTTCACATAGTATTTATTGACTTGGAGAAGGCATATGATAGAGTGCCAAGAGAAGTGCTTTGGTGGGTTCTAGAGAGGAAGGGTGTCCATGTCAAGTATATTAACATCATCAAGGATATGTATGAGAACGCATCCACTAGTGTGAAAACACCGGGTGGGGA
>CAOGCB010004224.1:0-17888 GCA_948266635.1 Cnidoscolus chayamansa
AAGCAAGTACAAAATCCATGCTTGTAGTGAGTTCGGTGTACAGGCAGCTCTATTCCATAGAAATAATGGTGGCATAACTCCGAGTAATGTGCTTGTTCATATTTGCTGTAAAGTTGCAAGGTTGGAAGGGATTTAGAGTCTTGGTTTGTTCAGTAATTCTGGTGTCTCCCATGCAAATGTTGTAGCAGTAGAAATAGAAATTTCAGAATCTCAACTCTCAAGTCATTGCAGTTTCTCAGGTTCTGTAGCACTGTGCCAGTTTGGTCCAAATCAGTAAGGAATTAGGGACAATGTGTAAGCAATGAAGTTTGTTTGGGTTCTTTCCCTCTCCTCCATCATATTATTTAGTTGTTTCTATTATATATATATATATATATCAACTATGTAAGGTCCCTTGGATTTGGAAGCAGGTTATTGAAAAAGGAGGATGGAATTTAATTAGGTCACTGATGGTCATGGACTCGTAGCCTTGAAGTTTGAATGATATTCGAAGCTTGAATGGAGAAATATCAACTTTAGAGTTGATGCAATCCCTGCATTTCATGTTTAGCATGTTACTTGGATATGTCTAATAATTGTTAAAACATAGTTGGGAAGGATTGCTATACAATTAACTGCCTTTATTCTGCTAGTCCTTGGGTTTGGGTTGTCTATTCTTAGTTGTTGCCCTGGAGTGCTAGCTACTCATGGTTGAATTAATAAGAACGAAAAACAAAATCAAATTGCTCATCTATTTCAGAAATGATTTAATCTGTTGCCCACTGAGCAAGTACTTCATTATTGACAAAAATACATTCGGATCCATATAAAAAAAATTACTTCTTGTAGAAAACACTTCATATGCTCCTTCACTCGTATGATCGTATGAGCGTTAGATTCGCTTTTCTTAATTCATTGAAACTCACAACTTTTTTGGGCTTTTTCCTCTGAGCCCATTCCATGTATGTATGTATGCCCTTCTGGGTCATGCAATGCAAAGCCTATGGGCTTTTTGCCTGAGACAATACGAGGCCCACTTAGATTAACATTTTACATTTTACTATTTACACGGTGGAATGGAATGTCGTTTTGGGAAATGGTAGTCTGGTCTGGTGGCTACTACTCATCGGTCATCAGCCATTGCTAGTTCCGAGTCCATTATGTGATTGCCTCTGTCTCCACGTAAACGGATAAAGTCTCACAGCCACGTCACCTTCTACTGCAACCCACATATACCAAAAGTTACAAAAAAAAAAAAAAAAAAAAAACAGAAGGCATTAGCAGCAGCAGCGACTTCCTCCCTCAGCTTCTCTCTGTTTTCTTCCACTCTTTCACTTGATTTTCCCGCTCCCAAACGCTAGATTTTACATGTTTATGGCAGTCAAGTTGCAGCACCATAGCTTCATATCTTCAAGGTCCTCTGCTCTCTATCCTCTGTTCATTTTTATGTGTATAAATTCCATGTATTAATAGAATCAGTAGCTTATCTATGGTTACCGGACGGTTAGGGTTTATAGAGTTTAATTACTAGCCTTTTTAATTATTTATTCCCTTTTTCTTTTCTCTGGATATGGTGCATATCAAATGCTAAAGAAAATTGAATTTCATGAATACTTTTACTGATTGTGATTATGTTGTGATTGGAATATTTTAACTACCGTGAATCAACATTAAATTGCTGATATTGAATTAGTTCGTTCTTCTGAAATTATCACGATGATTTTTTTCTTATGTTTTTGATCGAATTATGTCGTTTTGCGCCGTTTGGAAATTCTGAAATTTGGTCTGTTATCTTCATGCGAAATTCTGAAATTCTAAAATCAGAGCTTTGTTTCTTCTTCTTCTCCTTTTACGTTTAAGAACGCAAACAGGAGCCCCAATATTGAATAGGAGGTCTGTTGTCATGTTAAGAAAATAGGCTAGGTCTAAAGCTATCTCGGGTAGCTCAAGGGGAGGAGTGCCCAAGATCTACAAGGACACAACCCTATTCCAAACCCATGTGGGATTCAACATATACTATGTCTAATCCTGATTGCACTTGCATTGAATTTCTAGTGTGTTTGCTGCTGCTCCTTCGTTGCATATGAAGATTTCCTTGTTAGCTTATGGGGTAAAATTTGAAAGTAAAAAAATGATTTATGAAATGTAAAAGGAACAAATGAATGATGTTGTCACTATTCCTATCTGGCGATGGGCTTTGTTACCCTTGCTTCTTTCAATTCACTACTTCTCGTGCAATCTCAAAAATTTTTGAATGAGTTTTTAGAGCTTATCATTCCGTTTGTATTTGCAAATTGCAGACATCCAAATCAATGCCTTTCTCAAAATTCAATTGGACCACATGTTTCCTGCAAAAGAATGGGCCACTTGGATTACATATTGAGCAGTTGGGGTAACTCAAAGAGAAGATGCCTCATGAGGCTTGCTTTTCTGGGGAATGACAACCAAAGATTTAATCATCCATTTACTGTATATAGAAAATCAAATGTGACATATTATAAATCTAAAAGGGCAGGACACCTTTTTCGCTTTGCAACTGGAGATGACGGTGTAACTGTTAATGAAAATCCCCCAGCAAGTACCAGTACTAATGTAGATGAAATGCGAGTCAAACTCAATCAGTCATTGCAAAGTGAAGATTATGGTGATAGACTTGTTCAATCTTTACATGATGCAGCCAGGGTTTTTGAGTTGGCAATTAAGGAACAAGGCTTACTTTCAAAATCCTGGTTTTCAACAGCTTGGCTTGGTGTAGACAGGAATGCATGGGTGAAAACACTGTCTTACCAGGTTGATTCTCATTGGATATCTTGTACCACCCATGTTATTTTATTATTCCTAGTCTCTTTTTCTTGTAAGCTATACATAGTCTGCACAATGCAGTATTAGTTTATCATATTTTTATTATAGAAGGATTTGATACCATCTTCAATGTCATTGAACATGAAAACCGATTTTATATGTCTGCTGCGGATCCCTTAATGCCATTGGACCAGTCAAAGCATAGGGGTGGCCTTATTTCATTATTTTAACAAACAGAATAATGCTATGGTCAATTTTGGTGCTAGCACCAGCCAGTACTGCTGCCCTCAGAAGCTGTTAATAATATAATGTGATATGATTATCTTACAACCAGAATTGCTACCTCTTCCAATTGGATATCACTACTGTGTTGCTGGTGTTGCCTGTAGCACTGCCAGTCTTATTTTTCCTGAGGAAGTTTCCTATTACAATTATGTACGAGACCATAGTCAGTACAATCAGCAACATGATTGAATGAATATAACTGTATTTAATCACAATAAATACAACTGTTGGTAATCTTTGCTGTCAATGTGGTTTCTACCACTTCAACCTTTATTCTAGTTATCCTTTTAGTTAGTCATCATTGATGAATTAACATAATGAAGATAATAGTTTGAAATTCTTGCCATTTTAATCTAATTTTGATGGTTTAAGATAATATATATCTGTTTATTTATTTTAATCAATTCAGTTCCTTGTAAATTTTTGGAAGTTAGGCTTGCCTTGAAGTGATCTATAGATGATCAGGGTTCATTTTACATTCCACTGCTAATTGTTGCACTGTTTCTCAAAATCTTTTTAAAATATGCGTCTTCATGTTTGTGTTTCTTTACATAAGTGAACTTTGAGAGAAATTCTTTTGGATCTCAAATATTTTTTAGTGTAAAATTCATTTCTGCCATCTCATGTTTCCTGAATTTCTCAGGCTTCTACATATTCTCTACTGCAAGCAGCATGTGAGATTGCAACCCGAGGTGAAGGAAGAGATAGGGACATAAATATGTTTGTCCAAAAGAGGTATAAGATAACATGTACTTCCATTCACAATTGCCTTCTGTTGCTGATTTGTATTCAGGCTTTCAATATGTTGTCAAATTCTGCTGCTCTGTTTTTTATTCAAAATATTTGTATCTTACATTGTTGATATCATTGATGTATGGGTAAGTACAAGAAACTCTGCGAGTCTTCTTGAATGAAACATGCATCTCAAACTTTTACCCTATTTGGGTTGTTTGCCCTTTTCATGTTGTGAGTTATTTGGGACACAATAATTGGCCATAAATAGCCAGTTTCCTTAAATTGATGATGAAATAATAGAATTTTGAAGAATCTGTCCTCTCTCTCTCTGGTATCGTCTTACAAAATCAGTTTATACCTAATGTGAAAATTTTGAGCTAAGGTTTATAGTGGACGCAAACTGTTTGATTAAACTTTCAGATTTCCAGTTATATAGTTATCTCTGGTTTAAATGTAGGTTCTATATATCATTTACATTTATACTTTAAAAATCCTTGAGCATAGTTGTCTCTTACCAGTTATGGTTTTGATGTAATTTAAACATATATATCTGTGTTACTTTTCACCTGTTTTAACAACTTCTTTTTGCAGTTTATTACGACAATCTGCTCCCTTGGAGAGTTTAATCAGGGAAAAACTTTCTGTGAAGAATCCTGAGGCTTATGAATGGTTTTGGTCTGAGCAAGTCCCAGCAGTGGTGGCATCATTTGTTAATTATTTTGAAGGAGATCCACGCTTTACTTCTGTCACTGCTGTGTATGTTACTGTTCTCTGCTAGTGCATCTTGCTGTCCCTTGAAAATTTCATAACGATTTTCATAACATGGAAATAAAGTTACTATGATTTTCTTCCAGGTTGGGAAAAGGCAAGCCTTTGGATTCAGGCAGTGGAAATGATGTTGCACTCCTCTTGCTTGCACTAAGTTGTATTGCTGCAATCACAAAACTTGGTGCCACAAAGGTTTCTTGCCCACAATTCTTTTCTATGATCCCAGATATAACTGGCAAATTGATGGATATGCTTGTTGATCTCATTCCCATACGCCAAGCTTATCATTATGTAAAGGATATTGGTCTACGCAGAGAGTTTCTTGTCCATTTTGGTCCCCGAGCTGCTGCATGCAGATTGAAGAATGATTGTAGTTCAGAAGAGGTTGTTTTCTGGGTTAATCTTATACAGAAGCAGCTGCAACAAGCTATAGATAGGGAGAGAATATGGTCAAGACTAACAACATCTGAAAGCATTGAGGTTAGTGCTAAAGCTTCTGGTGGCCATTACCTGAATATGATCCCACTGAAGTGAGGTCCTGGAAAGGAGAATTTGCATACTTCAGCAATTTTGATTGAAGTTGCTGCTTTTATTGGTCAAACTTGCATTGTATGGTCACAAGCACCTTATTTACCATGTCACCAGACACTCCTTCAATAAGGATTTCTAGATTTTGTACTTTCAAATACTAAATATGAGCTTTTCAGGAGTACAGCATCAGTCATATACCTTCATCTTAGTAACATATATCATGTTGTGATGGCAAAAGGTACAGAAAGAACAAAAAAATAGTTAGGTGGCTTTTTTTGGTTTTGCTAGAACATTATGTTGGTTAACAGGTTAAGTTAGGGTAATAGGATATAAAATGATAATGAAATAAAAAGACGTCTACCAGACAGAAAAAAATGTAATATATGTGAGACACAGCACAATAAGGTCATCCCACCACTTTAATGTGTGCCAAAACCCTTTTGTTCTATTAAACTTAAATTGTCATGCTATTATTTATTATCGTTATTTGTGCCTTCTAAGAAATGGAAAAGTTTGCTTAGTAATTTAGAAATGCGATGAAACGACTTAGGTTCAAAATTGCCACTTGCTGAAGTTATGTAAGAGCAGTATAGACGCATTAGTTGAGGCCTATACATTTTAGAACTTGATGTTTAATTACATTTAGGTAAAACATGCATATCAATTTGCAACACCTAGAAAATCTATTTATTATAATTATTAAACTTCAATTGATAAATAAAACCCACTCATGCTGAGGTTGTTATAAAGGTATTTTTTTACTGCAGGTCTTGGAGAAGGATTTGGCTATTTTTGGATTCTTTATTGCATTAGGAAGAACTTCACAGTCCTTTCTATCTGCAAATGGATTTGATGTCATAGATGATTCTATTGAAGGCTTCATTAGGTAGTTAACTCATTCTTTTCCCCCCTAAAAATGTTTTACTGGTACCAACTCAATTGAGTGGACTTCTTTGCAGGTACCTTATTGGGGGTAGTGTGCTGTATTATCCTCAGCTTTCATCTATAAGTTCATACCAATTGTATGTAGAGGTCAGCATGAATAGCTATTACCATTAAATAAATATGTCTTGTGATTAATTTGAAATGATTAATTATATGCTTTTCTATAGGTAGTATGTGAAGAGCTGGACTGGCTTCCTTTCTATCCAGGAAATAATAGCAATCCAAAACCGGTGCATGGCCATGGAAAAAAACGACAGGGTCCTCCAAATGCTGAAGCTATCCCTCATGTATTAGATGTCTGCTCTTATTGGATGCAGAGCTTTATTAAATACAGCAAATGGCTGGAGAACCCTTCCCATGTTAAGGCAGCAAGATTCTTGTCCAGGGGGTAATTGAACTAACATAGCATTGCATATTGTATGAATATGAGGTGAGTGGCGAGTCATTAATTTGAATGATTGTTTTTCTCAACATTGTTTAGGCACAACAAACTAATGGAGTGCGTGGAAGAACTAGGGATATCACGGTAAGCTACTGAAGGAAAAATCTTAGTACTTTCTCCCTCCTACTCGCTTAAATCATGCACATAGAGATTAAACTAGGTCTTATAGATATGTTGCATATGTTTTTGGAGGTGAAATGTCTGAATGCATATAAAAAATAACATGAGAAACTTAAAATTAGCTGAATGCATATAACAAACTTGGTCTTATGGATATATTGCATTGGTGGCAAAATGTCTGAATGCATATAAAAAATAACATGAGAAACTTAAAAATTGCTAAGTGTTAATGTTGATTCCATGGGTACCTGAACCAATCTGCAGTTGCAATTTGCACAAATTTTATTTTAAGTAAATTTGTAATGACCATTTCAAGCATTTAATTTGCATATTGTATGCAACAGTATCTTACCCCGCCACCCCCCCCCCCACAGACATTCTTTTCATCTAATTTATTCTTTCAAATAAATAAGTGTGGTGTCCAAAAAACTTGTGAAGTAATCTTCAGATTGGCGCTATAATTTGGGTGGTTTGTGCTCTGTCTATACTTTGCTTGAAATTATTAGCTATAGAAAATTACCATTAAAGAGTGTTGCAGGAAAAAGACAGAAAGCAATATTATTGTTGCTGAGAGAACAGGATCCGGAATGTTTTCACCAATAGCCAATGAGATGGATTCTTTTGACAAGGTTTACCCCTCTGCTTTAATCTGAAGTCCTTTCCAAATCCAAATTTTACAAATTTTCTCATTTCATGCTGGAACATGGAACATGTGGCTTCACCTCATCATTTCTTGGGTAAACAGTGAACATATTTATCATGATGGCTGTACTTTTCCTGTTTCCTTACTTTATTTGGTTCTTAATGTTAAAATAACATCTTTTATCCTAATTAATTGCATATTGATGATAAAGATTTACGATAACTTAAGGAGTGAAATCCTTTGCAATTATGAAGTAAAAAAATCACTCTTATAATTGGATGAACATGTTTTGGAACCAACAATAATTTGTTGACAATACATCTGTTTGGGCATGGAGGGGAAGATTAACTGGGCCAGTCGATAAAGTGTACATATTAAAGCAGGGGAATCATAGAGGTTAAAACACTACATGTACTCCTTTATGTAGGTAATTGTACCTGAAATTGTATAATCTAAAGCAGGAAAACATCACATCCTAAAGGAATTGAAGGAAAAGTGGAAGCTTCAAAATATACTCTGTGCTTCCATATGCATTTATGTATAAAATTATACATGTACTTGAGTACGTAACTAATGCGTCAATTAAGTTATTTCAAATTTACAATGTGGCAAACGTTTTCCATAGGGCTGGTAATGCACTTATCATTTAGACAAATTTACCAAATGCATAATTACTATTATTGAGTCAGAAGTAGATGAGATACTCACATAGATCCACATATTATTTATTGACAATCCCATGTAGGAACGTTTTGCTAAAAATCACATCATCTATCAAAAGGAAATAGTGGTCCACAAATGCACAAAAGTTTTTGGATTAGTAAGAATCTTTCTGCCAACATGTGGTCATTTCCTGAAGTTCTATTATTGGCTAGATGGATATCCCACTGTCTGACACAATTAATTGAAGTGGCACCCAAACAGAAAACTTCGATGAAATTTTGGCCTTGTATAGAAAAAAATGAGTACTAGGGGTATAAACATGATATAGCAAATGGTACAATGCCTTTGGCAGGTTGAAGATCAGATTTGATATTTTTAATTGTTGATAGAAAAAACGTTCATTTCTTGGAGGCAAAAACACATGGGAGTGACGGAGAACAGTTAGCCAACAAGTTAGAGACAAGGGAAATTAAGCCGCATCAATGCAATAACATCGATGAGGATATTTGCATGTTTGTTTAGCTGTAGATATAACTATTGGTCTGCAGTCTGTTTCGTATTACATTGCAGAATTTGTTGAATGGATGCTCACTATGATGTGCCTTTTGGTGTCAGGCGTTGGAGAGTGTTGAAGAAGCTATGACAAGACTAGAGAAGTTACTTCAGGAGTTGCATGTATCGAGCACTAATTCTGGAAAAGAGCAATTAAAAGCTGCTTGTTCTGATCTTGAGAAAATAAGGAAACTTAAAAAAGAGGCTGAATTTCTGGAGGCATCTTTCAGAGCAAAAGCAGCTTCCCTTCAGGTAGTATTCCTTTCTTTTCATTTCAGCATTTGAACTTCCTCATGGCTTTCATTTACTTATGGATTTATGCATGCATATGAACATGTATGCATATAGGTGGGTGTGTGCCCTTCAAGTTGGTATAATTTAGGCTAAATACATACTTAGACACCTATACTTTACACTTTTGCTCATTAAACATCTAAACTTTAATCTTGACCTAATAAATACCTAAACCTTTAAAACCAGAGCTCTTAAACACAACAATGACTTTTTAGCACTTGAGTAATAACCATGCGCGATTAAGCAAGTGGAGGTCAGGAATATGCCTACGTGGATGTGCAATGTCTACTTTCGAACAATAAAGAACTGGATGATGCTGAAAGCGCTCATTTTCAACCTTTTTTTTTTCTTCTCCATTCCTTCCTTTTCTCTTCTCCTCCTTCTTTTTCGATCGCACAAGAAATCTCTGAGCACCACCACCTTAACACATTTCTCTTGACATCGAAAGGGAGAGGAAGGGCAAGAAGAATAACAAAAGGCAGAAGTAAAATATACGAGCTTAGTTTAATACAGCTTCAATAAGCTTACTTGAAACTTTGGTGGCAGTGTGTGACCATGGATCTAAGGAGATTGCTGGCAGGTTTAACTATGGTGGTTCTTGTTCGATTGGGTCTTTTCTGTTGGCGTATAGGAATGTTGTTTTTCAGCTCCAACATATGTTTGCTGGTAGAGAATGCAGTCTGTTCCGCATTAAAAGCTCATCAACACCATGCACTTGATTTGGGAATTCCCAAACCAGAACGCAATTTCCAACCTTGAATGGGTTGCATGAATGCAGTACCTTAGCTACAAAAGCCACATCATCTTAAAATTCATCACTTGGCAATATTCTGCCACATCATCATGTGTGTGTATCACTCAGGTGCTGACAAGGCATTATTGTGTTTAAGAGATTTAATTTTTTAATGTTTAAGTGTTTATTAGGTCACTATTAAAGTTGGGTGTTTAATGGACAAAAGTGTAAAAGTACAGGGTGTATAAGTATGTATTTGGCCTATAATTTATGTTTCTAAGTTATGGATTTATCATTTTGTAAACATGGTTTTGTGGTTTTGAGTGAAGCTTGCTTAATTGCTGTCTTAGGTTATTACTCACAGATTGGTTGTATTCTGTTGGTAATATGGAGGCAGCAAAATTTTTATGCTAAGTTCAATCATCTCAACTATAGAAATCCAAATAGGCAAAAAAAAAAGGGGGTTTTCCTGATCGTTTTAGGGTGGTTCTAGCTCTTTTTTTTAAACAATTAGGTAGTGTAATATGTTATGTTTATTTAAATTTGAAAAAGTGCATGGTAATTCCTTTTGCATCTTTTTTTATCTCAATATCTTTGCAATTCAGTGCTTATCATACAAGAGTTCTGATCTTTGTTGAAGTTTGTTTATTTTCTTGGGTATATATGCTGATACTTTAGTAATAATCTTCAAGGGAGATGATGAAAGTGATTCACAGTCTTCTGTTAGTGAGCAGCAACCACACCTGAAAGGGAAAAGGAGAAAGATTGCCAATAAAAGACTAGATAGGAGCAACAGGTACGTGACTTATGCTGTTTGAGCTGTTTTGCCAGTAGTTGGATTTATTTTATGCTGAATAACATTTCTATCTTTTTCATCTCTCTCTCTCTCTCACTCATTTTGAGTTGCCAGTAAATATAGACGACGGTGGAACTTCTTTGTGCGCTTCCCAAACCAGAAGTCTGATCCTGACTTCACAGTGGCAGATGGATCCGTATGCCCTTCCTTCATAATGTGCTTATTAATTGCTTATACAATATACATCTATTATTCTAACTTGATAATTCATCTGTCAATACATTTGATAAATTCTTTACAGCAAAGCATCATAGTTTGCAATTCCTTATTATAAGAAGTTGAACAAAAACTGACACCAATAGAAGTAATTGTAACATGTGTCTATATGAGGGCACATGTCTGTCTAACCCTTATCTGTTCTAAAAACTCATTAAAAATACAACTAACAAAATGGACTAGTGTAGGTTGCTCGATAAATAGTTAAATTCCTGCATGCAGCTGGTACTTGACAATGTGCTCTTCCTATACCAAGCCTATGTTTCATATTTATATCTAAAGGATATGAGATATCTGAACGGCAGATTTTGTTGGTCTGCCAACAATATTCAGTGAATAGGTTAAGATTTATTGTGTGCAGCCCTTAGAAAATTGTGGAATTAAAACAGGTGTCAACAACATTTTGCTAATGATATTGATGGAATTTATTTCTTCAAGTGTAAGCTTGATGGGAAAATTATTGTTCCTGTGGCAAATATATCTATTAGAAATTGTTTATAGTCCTAAAAATTGCTCTGAGTTGAAAGTTGAAATCCTACTTGTTTATGCACAATGTCTGATGATTTCTGGTTTGCTTATTGTTAAGTAACAAGTTCATTAATAACAGATATAGTATTAAGATCCAAAACCATTGTCATTTGTTTTCACTTATGGTGACTTCTATACAAAATTATTGTCAAAATTAGAACAATAAAGAACAAAGAAGAAAATAATAAGAAGATTTGTGGGGTTCAGCTGCAAGAACCTGTATTCGTAGATACAAAACCTCAAAGGGGTACGTCCTTATGTAATTGCGTTCTACTCTCATAATACATAAGCTTCCTTGTATATAATGGAAGATCCAAGGCATGATACCATAAATTCTTTCAATAGATTTGCTAAAATTCTTTGAATCAACATAATATATGTTTTTTTTTTTTAATTTGTTTTTTGTTCTTATGAACTAATAAGATATCTATCATTTGATGCAAAATAAATTGTCCATTGAGAGAATCTCCAACTAAACAAGTATGTTAATATCCTCCTAAATAGGAATATATAAACATAAATTATTCTACCTATTTAGAAATAAAAATCCTAAATTAAATAGGAATAACTTTCCAAAATACTCTCCCTTAATTGGAGCATGAAATCTCATTAATTCCAGCACTCCTCTTTGCTGAGAATCTATGTGCAAGTCAAAACTTCCTCACAACAGCTCACAGCCAGCAGCTTATAAGCAGATTCAACAACACTTACATGAAGACACCCACACGAAGCACCAAAAAACAAAAGACCCTTAAAATTGTGCTTCCCCCTCCAAAGGCGATAGAGGAAACATGAACACAAAGTCCCCCTCTAAAAGCAATGCCGGCAAGGAAACTTCAACATAACATAACTCATAGGATTGCATAAGATACACCAATCAAAAACAGAAACTTAGGTGTGAACAATGCTATGAACAATATTTGAAGCCCTAAAGAACCAAAAGCTTTGATCCCATGTTAAAATTATAACAATAAAGAAGAAAGAAGAAAGAAGAAAGAAGAAAATAATAAGAAGATTATGTGATTCAGCAACGAGAGCCTATGTCCATGTACGCAAAACCTCAATAATTACATTTTCATTTATGTGTGTTGTATTATCGTAATACATAAGCTTCCTTATTTGAAATGGAAGGCCCAAGCCATGATACTTTAAATTAAAGGATTCTTCATCTAGATAAGAATATATATCAAATCTCGCTGAATAGGTATTTGTAAGCATCAGTTATTCTACCTATTTAGGAAGACAAATCCTATATTAAACAGGAATAATTTTTCAACCTTCCCCCATTCAACCTTAGTTGGAGTATGGAATCTAATTAATTCCAACAGTTATCAATAATTTCATGGATTTTAATACAACTTTCTCTTTCTCTCTTTAGGAGATTAGGTTTCTAACGTTTTTCCGTCTAGTAAATAGTGATGGATAAATATTACACGGTTGGAAACTTTAATATCCTAAAGGGAGAAAACAGATTAGTGGCTAGAATTAGTTCAATTATGAAAGTTTATGGCTACTATTTCTTGAAGAAGTGATAGCAATTGGGGGGAAAAAGCCTATAGTATTGGACTTCATTGTTCATCACCCAGATATGACAGTCCAATAATTGGAAAGAGAATTATCATATTGGAGCTATGGAAATGCTTGCAAATCTTAAGACCAGAAGTTTTTGGCAATCATTTCTTAAATAAATTGATGCAAATAATAACTATCTGTCACCTGTGTTGACCTATTAATGTTTTAATCCTTAAACCAGGCCATTAGACTACTTTTTCTGCAAAATTAATCAGTTTCCATTTGTGGATGAATTTTCATGCAACATTCCTCATCTGCCTTCTGCTGAGAAAATGGAAGCTGTCAATAATGACTAATGCTAGAATTGGTATATGTTCCTGATATAAGTAAATCATATGCTGTTATTTGGTGTTCCACATAATAAAATTCTGAAGTCTCGACTGCTGTGCTGATTTGTTGAGCATTGTTCTAGACAAGTGATAGAGCTCACTCAATTAAGAAGACAATAAGTTAACTGAATGCTTTACTGTTTTGATTGGGTGGAATGAGTTCCAGAGTTGAAGTATATCTTTTTCTGTTGGAATTAGTGTATGTTGTAATGGAAGATCATGTGTTGTCAGTTTGGTGAATGCAGGGAGATGAACATACTGGGCAGAGTACCCATGCAGGTGTTACAGAATCAGAATCAAATGATATTCTTCGTTTCGAACTTCTAAGAAACGAGCTTATTGAACTAGAAAAACGGGTTCAAAGAAGCACTGATCAATCTGAAAAAGAAGAGGTACATCTCATGCTTTTGACCACCTTATACGTATAGTTATAGTGGTTTTTCTCTTGCATATAAGAAATTTCATGGGACATTGAATAATTTGGATAACCACGAGTATTCTTTTTGCATAATATTGTAACTATTTATAATATTGTTAACTAGCCTTGTCTGTGTGTGATGTTCTAGTTACTCTACTGGAAACCTGTTGCTGTTGCCCTTTTATGTATCTAATTTTTTTTTTCATTTGTGACATTTTCCCCCCTTCATTACATTCTTCTATTAACAAAAAAAATTAAAAAAGAGAAGAACTGCTCTATACAAGCCATTGTCAAGATTGTTTACTTTATTATAGTTGCTGTCAACTAGTTGCCACCAGACCTGATCATAATCTTTTAGTCTAATGTCTTAAGAGGTTTTGTCAGACTGCAGATGGATCCCCTTTAAAATATAACAAATCTTTAATCCAATCCTGGCACATGCCTACCTGGTCTGGTTTGTTTATGCTTGGATTGAACTAGGCAAATTTTCTAATTAGTTATGTGCATTTTTTTTAGGACACTAAAGAGACTGTTGATAATTACAATGATGATGCTGGAAGCACTCAATTGGTCCAAGCTCAAAAGAAAGAAAATATCATTGCAAAATCATTGGATAAGCTAAAGGAAACTAGCACGGTATGTTGAGTATTTGCCATTTACGAATAATTAGTATAGTATTGTGACACTGGCTTCAATCTTTTGCCAGGGTTAAATTTGGGGTTCAGTTCATCTGTTCTTTATGCATTTTATTGCTTTCTGAGATTGACAGAATCTGGTTAACTCAATGCTGATGTAAATGCATGAGATGTCCATTACTTTTAACTTCAATTCAAGATCATTTTTAGACTTAATTTATTCTACATGCTTCCATGTTGTTTTATCTTGAATACCGTGTATTTGTGATATAATGAGAAATCAATCGACTTGATTGAGATTGATAGCATAAAATGAAATTTATATAGAACAGAAGGATGATTGTGTGAATGATGAGCCCCGACTCCAGCCTATCATCTCTCTCTCTCTCTGTCTCTCTCTCAGGCACATATTAACATTGCAATTTTGTACATGAAGATGCTGGACTGGTATGGTCTGTTCTTGATAGTCAATACCTATGTCTAAGGCAGACCTATTGTACTGAGATAGTGGCTGGATTATATTCTGGTTTATTCTTCTCTGGAGTTCCAATATACTTACACCCAAATTATGGCTACTATCTAACAATCATTTCTCCTCTATAACATTTTGCATGGATGGCTTTTCTTGTTGATTTTTCTTTCTCTTGTAAGTGAGTCTCTTGTCCATGCAACTTCTCTTCCTTAGAAGGAAAAACATGGCCAAAGAGGCCGTTTGTCTTTATCTCTTGTTTACTCATATTGCAGATGCAGGAAAAATGGATGCCTATTCACAAAATTACACTTTTCATGTCTTTGAATTATTGATAGAAATATCACCGCAATTTTTAATTTTCTTTCTGCCTGTTGATGTTTTGAATGGATTTTTTTTTTTGTCTCCTTGACTACTGTTAGTTATATGTTATTTAGGCTTCCAAAAAATTCTTTTTGTTATGTTCTCGGTAATAATATATGTTTAAACAATGAGCAGGATGTCATGCAAGGAACTCAGCTTCTAGCTATTGATGTTGCTGCTGCAATGGGGCTGCTTAGGAGGGTCTTGATTGGAGATGAGTTAACAGAAAAGGAAAAAAAGGCTCTCCAGAGAACACTGACTGATTTAGCTTCAGTTGTTCCTATTGGTGTTCTAATGCTTCTTCCAGTAAGTGCAAACATTAAGTTTCATGCCATGTTTACAATGAATCTATACCACTGCTTTACTTCACAACTTGTCATCCCTTGGTTGACATGGTTTATGACTTTTGCTTAAAAGCTAAAGGACCATGATTTTCCCCCTATCTTCTAGGAAGGGGTATGCATTAAGCAATGTTGAAGACATGCCTCACACGCCTTAACATATGTCAAGACATTGGAACTTTTGTGTGCATCAGATGCACAATAAACAGTCGAATTTTAAATATGATTTAGGTGCATTTTAGTAACCTTAAAAAACCTTCTCCACTAAATTTAAGACATATTAAACTTTTTCATTGTCACTTAGAGGGCAATATATGCTTGTGGGTGGATGGTTTTAGTTTTGGCATTAGTGTTAAACATTTTCTTATGTCTTATATTGTGGAACTTGATTTCTTGCTCTTGTGGCTAGGATTCACAGTCTTCCTTTTTCTAATGTTTTTTTTTTTCAAATAGGCTTTTCTTTTCTTTCTTTTTTTCATTGTTGACTAGAAGTATCAATTGTTTTTATCACTGTTTATTTTCATCAAGATGCAAATCTTTTGTATTGAGATTTATAAAGGGGATGGGAGGTTATCGCCGACCTCCTGCACTATGATCAGACACTTGTCCATTGGGCTTCTCACTTTGTAATGCAACTCATTATTATGAAGGGAAATTAAAAGCATTCGATAAAAATCATCCAAATGGTTTCACATATGCACTCGTAAAATATTTAATATTTTTCTGTATTTTATTGTCTAATTAGGAACTATATCTTTTACTGGACTGAAATGATAATTTATCTCCTGCAGGTTACTGCTGTTGGGCATGCAGCAATGTTGGCAGCTATCCAACGATATGTGCCAGCTTTGGTATGTGGCTTGTCACCATAATAACTTCTATTTAAATTATTGCGCGCGTGTCAAATCTCTTACTATCGAAGCAATCTTATACTGTTTGGCAGATCCCTTCCACTTATGGACCAGAAAGATTGGAGCTTTTGAGGCAGCTTGAGAAAGTGAAGGAAATGGAAACCAGTGAAGCTGATATCAATGAGAATGAAAAGGAATTAGCCTAGTTAGAGGCAGCCCAGACTATATTACAGAACTTTCAAGGCAAGCAACCAAGAATTTGTCCATTTTTCTTTTTGGCCAGGTAATGTCACTTGGTTTTGAATCCTATTGAAGGTAAAAGAGCAGATGATTCCATACATCTGTTATTCCGGTTGAACACCAGTTATCTGCAGTCTAAGCATGATAGCCTGGCTCACTGGGGATTGAAGGGTGACCGTCAAACCTGAACTGTGTCAGATATGTGATGTTCAAATACTGAACATTGCTATTCCTGTATTCCAATTCCATTTGTTTGGTTATATCAGGAAATCAATTGATTATTTACCGACTCATATTCCAGATTCATGTAGTTTGTTTCCGGTTTCATAACCATGTCACACGTCAACCCCCAGTATTCCATGTCCCGTTCCAGCAATTTCACTCGTTAAAACTTGGAAGGACAATCTGTGCTCTTAAAACTGTGAATTGCTACAGATGCCCCAACCTATCTTCCCTTTTTCTTCAAGTTGAGAATGCTACAGATGCCTGGAACCTCCAACAATTAATTATTTAATAAATACCTTGGTTTTAGCCCTGTAATCAATGTGGTGTAAAAAAAGGTATTCAATAAGAAGATGCATCAATTTTGGAGGTGTGCGTTGACAGTTCAAATGTAAAATTGAACCTAATGAATTTATTTGTTACTTTGATTTTATTTTCACATATTATCTCGTACATTTCTCGAGATAAACCCTAAAAAAACATTTTCATGTAGATGAAATTCATCAGCCCAAGGATTTAAAAGAGATAGCGTCTTGAATTGGAAAAAGAAGGGTAAGGAAAGAAGGATGCACGTTTAATCTTTGTTGGGTGGTTAATTTGTAAAGGATCGTTTTTCAAAGAGATTAGTTAATGTTATGGTTCAATTAGAATTATGATCACTTCCTCACGAACAGTACGGAGCGTAATCAATCTGTAATTCTCCATCTACTCCCAAAGTCTCATACACTAACCAACACTTGCACGAAGACGACAAAACCATGCAAAAGCATGCATGCAACACTAGCTACCCATCCCAAACCAAACCTGCATGAGAAGAGAAGCTTCTGGCTGCCATCGCCAGTTGAGATACTCTGCGTCTTTCCACAGTGACCACACCGGAAACTGGGATAGAGAAAAGGGAAGGATTCATCGTAGGATTGAATCTTGTAATAACTTTCACCCCGAATCCATCGTCCATTAGAGTAGTCACAGGCTCCCTACGATATTTTTCTTTCATCTTTTCAGTATAATTTGAGACAGAAAAAAACAATAAAGTTGGTAGGAGTCAAAAGGGGTGTAGACGATCGATCGAGACGAAGACTGATGAGATTAGGATGACGAGAAAAGATGTAGCCTACAGGAGTTTGTAATGGGGAGAGAGAAAAAGGTGGTGGCTTTGGGATGTGGGGTTGATGATGATCCATAAGAAGGGAAGGAAGATGGGTTTTGATTCTGAAGGGGGCTTGGAGGAGAGAATGATTATTTGAGTTTGCTAAATCTAGGCTATAACCTATGATTTCTGACTTTTCTCGCATAAAAGGTCAAGAGTTTTGATTTGAGTTCTATGTTAAGTTGCTTCCTTAATATAAGATATTT
>CAOGCB010004325.1:0-12354 GCA_948266635.1 Cnidoscolus chayamansa
TTGAAGAAAATGTATCTTGAATCTCCTAATATAACTTTTGTTTCCTTACGAGTCTATCTACCGAATAATTACGCACTGGTGGGAACTATTAACAGTTGCTTCACGGAAGAAAATGCTTCTCTTGCCCTTGACCCCCAACCCTTCTGCTTTTCTGTTTCCTCTTTAATTACCCATGTTAATTTAGAAAATATGAATAGGAATATAACCTATTTTTGTCATATACATTCTTCAGAAAGAAAATATTTTGTTCCTCTCAAGGCATACAACTTCAAGTGGTAAAAATTTTAGAGTTCCTAGTTGCATTGGTCTTTGTTTCCTTCCACCCTTGTGTAGGACCATAAATGAGTTAAGCACGTTGAGTATTATACTTTTGTTGCATATTAATTTCTCAGATGAACATGAACTTAACAAGTTAAATTGGTAATAACAAAAAATAATTTTCAACATAAGGTTTACTCAATATTTTACCCTTTCTCTAAATCTCATAATCTATGCGTGTAACAATCTTTATACGTTAAAAATTCAGTAGATTCATACAAGGCAAAATAAATAGACAGCAGTCTTAACCAAAGTAACCATGCAATCTGAAAGTTGTCAAGACTGTTTGAACTTGAGTTTAGACATATCCAAGTTAAGTTTCTCCTGTAATCAGATGTTAATTGTGTATCCAAGCCTGGTTCATAAGTTTGTTCATTTTAGAGACTTACCATTGTATTTCGTCATTCATGAATGTTTGGTTTCTCCAAATAATCAAATCTTAATTCTGTATTCAAGCTTGGCTCATAAGTTTTTCATGGTTACAAGGTGGATTTATATTGTTTCTTTATGCATGCAAGGGTTGCATCAAAGTGATTTACCTGATACCATCCAACGTAGCATCCCAACAAAAATGGGTATGGCCAAACACATGGCATGCAGAAGTGCTCCCCTTGGTTCGATGTATTGATCTTATGCGAACCTCAAGACAATCAGAACCAATGATTTTAGGGAGGTTCGGATAGAACAGCATCCTCTTCTCTGGACAGAGCTCTTGCCTGGGAAAAGAAAAGATAAATAATCATGAACACAATGGATTGTATGACAAAGGAAATGGGGTTGATTTGACATTGTTTTATATACTGTTTGTCAACATGTTAGGATGCTGATAACATTAACAAAAGGTCCAGAAACTCATTTTCATTCAACCAACGCAACTTAGATCAAGTACAGCTTTTATATTATGACATCTTTTCTAGGAAAAGAGGGGAGAAAGAAAAAGATAGGAAACACACGGAGCACTGGTAGATGTATAAATCAAACTTAATTAGAATTAGAATTAGATTTTTCAATAAATTAGGAGTTGATTTTCCCACATGTAATTAGGATGTATGGTGGATCCAAAAAGAGAGCTTGAGAGAGAGAGGGAAGATATCTCCATCAAAAATGGTTGGTGTGTGTACCTTGCTCAAGAAAAGGGCCAATACTGCACACTGTTTAACACGTGAAACCAAAACAAGCCAAGCCAAAAATATTTGTGAGCTGTGTGCAGTGTCCAAGGCATAGTTGCAAACGGCCAGTTATTGTGGCAAGCTCTCCAACGAGAGCCCTGAAGTTGTGCTGGTTTGTAGAATGTGGTTATTGTGCATGTCTATAATGTAAATTCTCAAATGAGCATTGCAATTACCAGATTATTCACAAAAGTTTGCAACAATTTTCTCATGGTGTCTGGCATTTTCAAATTTAGTTGCTAACAAGTGATTCAATGTGATTTTTATTGCTGACAAGCATTTATAATTCTGTCCATGGTTGTTTCAGCAAGATTTCTTTAGCATATAGGCAATGGATCGGCATGGTAATTTTTTTTAGCAGAGCCTTCGTTTTATTTTCCTTGGTTTTAAGGACAAGGTATTATGCTTCTTTTTGTCATATTTATTATGATTGTGAGCATAAAAGTAAAGAACTAAAAATTGAGGTATGTTGATTGTAAGAAGAAAATGAAAGCAGAAGGTTAAAGTTAAATTTACGCAATCAGCCATGAGTGAATAATAAAACTACCATGAGCAAAATAAAATGAAATGCACAGGAAACAGATTATAATCATTTGCCAACATTGTGAATAACTATAATTTGTCAGTGAACCTGAGAAAAGTTATAACTACTGCATCACCAAACCTCCAAATTTAGCAACTTAGGTAAGAATAAACAGTTCCAATACATAAGAAATCTACCAAAGGAGTTCGGAAGTAACTGACCTGGGAACAAAGTGAGAGAATGTGATCATCTGACAACAATTATTCTGGATAACCTTGATTTTATCCTCATTTTCTTCATTCATTGCATCAAAATAGAGGGCAAGGGATGTATCTCTGCTTGAAAGTTCCTGTGGCCACTTGCATGCACGAAAATCCTTGCATGCCTATGACAGAAAATTTTGGGCTGTATGTGAAAGATGTATATACCTCGATGGAATTTGATCACCATATTGATGTGAAATTCAGATGGTGCTCATTTGAAACTGTAGTTATACTTAGTGCGATTATTCTAAGAGATCCAAACTTATGATTCACCTTCCAATCAAATTATTGGACTTACCACTGCCCACTGGCACCAGAAAATGAAGTTAGGGCTAGAAATTAAAGAAGAACATGGAAGGTCCTATTTGTATAAAAAAAAATAATAAAATGTGAAATTATGTGAATTGTGTAAGCATGTTCTTATTGAAAATAAAGTTTCTCTGAAACCCTTACAAGGAGAAAAGAAAGTGAATCACCATCTCTAAAGACGGAATTCTTATGCCAGTGATGTCCTGCTCTCTATCAAAACTCTGTAAAGCAAGGAAATCAATTCAGTGCATGAAGGGAAAAAAAAAAAAAAGATTGATGATTAGAATGATCAGCTTTCAAAATCTTGATTTGATTACTAAAAATAAGATGAAAAATAGAGAATTATAGATAATTTACCTCATGGTACCAAGAAAACAAAGGTATGATTCCTAAGCCCTCAATAGCCATTGGTTTAGTCTCAACTCCAAGTCGTCTACATGCATCAAGCAATTTATTCAGCTTTTCAAGAGAATCGAGCTGGAAAAATAGCAACAATATGGATTCAGACGACAAATTAATTAGCTGACATGATGTGCTATGAGATCTGATGGTGGGAAATTGATGATGGAGCGATGCAACATCATATAAATTCATAGAGAAACGTATAATATATAATAGCATACAGCAGAAGAAGTTGCAATGATTCTTACACAACGGTCTTGCTCCCAACGACACCAGAGATCATGATTTCCAGGTACAAAGAATACGTGTTGGAATCTATCCTTCAAAAGGGACATAGTGAAGGAAAAATGGTCACAGGTCTCAGCAACATCACCAGCAACGAGAAGAATATCTCTCTTGTGCCTCTTAGATGACAAGCTCTTGACCCATTTCAGGTTCTCAGGGTAGTCAGTGTGCAAGTCAGAAAGCACAAAAACCCGGAACCCAGAAGCATCCCCTAAAGTAGCAGGCAATATACGAGGACGTGCAATGCGATTCCGAGGTTTCTTTGTGTATTTAAAAGCAATTACGCGTCTAGGAAGACAAATTGAACGGTAAGGCAGCTGCTGAGATAAGCTCAGGCAAGAGGGGAACGATACCAATTCGAGCAACATTTAAGCAGGCTGCCGGTATGATGATTATATGAAAAGGTCAGGGAACAGATACCCACGGAAAAACAACCTCTTACATAGCAGAAAACAAAAAGTAGATTGCAATAAACTCTAAACCAAAAGAAAATGTAATAACTTCTAAACTAGAAACTCGTATATCTTCCAAAAACTTCAGATTCATCATGAACTAAAAGCTTAAACGAACTGCATCAAATGTTACTTCAAGAATCAAACCGAATCAATAAGGAATCAACCCTTTTGGCCTTCTTGTCAGCTTCAATCTGCCAAAAAATGCCGACGGACGGACGAGATTGTTTCCGCTATAGCTATCGAAGTGGAAGGCAAGGCAATTATGAATAACCTTTGCTGCAGGATTTGTTGGACATTATCCACTCAAAACCCAGCCCAATTTGCTTGATTAGGTTGTGGATAGCGGCCCAAAAAATTCTTTACGCTGTCTACTGTAACTGCGTTTGATTGGAGGAATAGCACATGAAAGTGACTTGAAAAGGCAATTAATTTTATATATACACGTAAGAAAAACCGTAAGGTAATTTGCAACCATCACATGATTAATAACTTTATAATAAAAGCAATAATTATAAATTCGAGATGAATTGATTAATTTAAATTTAAATAGAATTAATTTAAAATAAAATAATAAATCATTCTCATTCAAAATATATTATTTAATGAGATTGCGAACAGCGTACGAATGATAATTTAAATATTAAAAAAATATTTATTATTATTAAGAAAATATTGCAGAATTTTTAGTATAGGACATTGTCATGAAACAAACAAACAATAGCTGGCTTGGTATGGTGGGTTGGGTATTGATGATACATGCCAAAAACAACAAACAATAATAATAATAATAATAATAATAATAATAAATAGCTGCAAGCCAGCGGACCTGTGAAAACCCCGTCATTTCATTTGCCTTCTACTCTCTCTATATATTATTAGCTCTCTGCAGTCTGCACCATGTGATTCGTAAACCAAAACTTTCGTCTTCAGTTTGTTACGGTTTCCTCTTGTTATAGGTGCATGGCTTTGGCTTCTTCGTCTGGGACTTTGATGGGGGCGAAGGTTTTCTTCTTCTTCTTCGTCTTCATAGTCTCACTCTTAGATGCTGCTCGTAGTCACGCCACGGAGGAATCCTTATCCCACTACTCCTCGCAGCACTTCCGGAGGTATCTTTCGGCAAATGGGCTCGGTCTTACACCTCCCATGGGGTACTCCGCTCTTTCTCCATCTCTTTTTTTTTTCCTTTTTTTTTATATATATCTTAGCAAAAGTTATTAAGAAAAAAGTCTCGCCATGTGGATCAGATGGAACAGTTGGAACCACTTTGGCTGTGATATTGAAGACAAATTGATTAGAGAAACAGGTAATCATTAGATATACTAGTTATGTTGTTACTGTTTATTTAAATTGAAATATTAATATGATTTTACATTATCATGGCTGCAGAAGATGCAATGGTGTCCTCTGGACTTGCTGCACTAGGATACCGCTACATCAACTTGGGTCCGTAAATTAAATCAACTCTTAGTTTCATGCCTTGTATGTATATGATAGAAGATCTCTAATCATTATTTATCATTTTCAACCTGCTAACTTTTAGATGATTGCTGGGCTGAGCTCAACAGAGACTCTCAGGTTCTGAATCTCTAATTAATCTTTATCTCTGTTAAATATATTATTACAGTATTTGTGATGGATTGTGGGCATTGAACAGGGAAACTTGGTTCCTAAAGCCTCAACATTTCCGTCTGGGATAAAAGCACTGGCAGATTATGTTCATGACAAAGGCTTAAAATTAGGGATTTACTCTGATGCTGGGTATAATATTAAGATCACTGTTGTTTCCTTAGCTAATAGTTCGTAGTTTACCTAAAAAGCTTATGGTTTTTCAAAATTGCACAGCTATGAGTTTAAATCTTAATCGAAACCAAATTAATAACAATACAAAAAATAATTGAAGCCAAGCAGCTGTTTAATTTCCTGTTATTTTACTGTTGAAGTTATCAGACTTGCAGTCGAAAAATGCCCGGATCGCTGGGCTACGAGGAGCAGGATGCAAAAACCTTCGCTTCTTGGGTAATTATAACATATCCACACCCACATATGTACATATATTTTTATTTCATTCATTGGCCGTAGGTAATCAATAATAGATACAATAACGACTTTTTTTTTTAATTGGTTAATCTTATTTGCAGGGAATAGACTATTTGAAGTATGATAACTGTGACAACGATGGTACGAGTTCGAAAGTGAGGTACGTACGTATTTGTCAAGTTCATACTATAATAAAACACATAGCATATTTATGTGTATTTGTGGATGAAAGTGGCATGTACATGGCAGATATCCAGTTATGAGCAAGGCGTTGTTAAAATCAGGAAGGCCTATTTTCTTTTCTGTGTGCGAATGGTAATTAATTAAACTACCAGCAACCACTAGTTTTTTTTTTTATCTTAATTTCAAGTTTTAAAATATTTGTGGGTTGTAATATTTAGGGGACAAGAAGACCCTGCAACTTGGGCCTCAGCCATTGGAAACAGCTGGAGAACAACAGGAGACATTTCTGATGAGTGGGGGAGGTATATATTGACAGACACTAATTACTCAAATTTTACAAGTAGTATTTTCACATTAAACATCGTAATCATATGTGTGTGTTGGAAGCAGTATGATATCTCGTGCAGACGAAAACGATAAATGGGCATCACATGCCGGACGTGGAGGTTGGAATGGTAATTAATGAACTGCTATATATATATATATATATATATATTCCGTTGCCAAATGCTACTACTACTTGGAGAATCATTAAACATATAATAATATACATAGATTGACGAAAAACAGATCCGGACATGCTGGAAGTTGGAAATGGAGGCATGACAACAGAAGAGTATCGATCCCATTTCAGCATTTGGGCATTAGCAAAGGTGACCTTATTCGCTTGAGCTGTGTTTTTTTCTCATGTATATGTGTACTTATATATATATATATGTCTCTCAGGCTCCTCTTCTGATTGGGTGTGATGTAAGATCCATGAGCAGTGAAACATATGAAATATTAAGCAACAAAGAAGTGATTGCAGTTAATCAAGGTAAGTACGCGAGTACATAATTTTAATGAATTGGTTAATTGATTAAATAATTAAGATTGTTGACAGATGAACTTGGAGTTCAAGGGAAGAAAGTTAGAAAAGATGGGGATTTAGAGGTAGAGATTAATGATAACGATTGAGTGGATACCCATATTCTTATTATGCTTGATGTTAACTAATCTGTATACATATACGTAAAGGTATGGAGTGGTGGTCTGAGTGGTGGGAGAGTAGCAGTAGTGTTGTGGAATAGAGGTCTTTCAAAAGCCAGAGTGAGTGCATACTGGTCTGACGTTGGTCTTCAGCCATCAACAGTTGTGGATGCTCGTGATTTATGGGAGGTGAGAATGGATAAACTATATAATAAATTAAGTTGGTAGGTAATAATATATAATTGATTAATTAATGTTAAAAAAAAAATGTGCAGCACTATACAAAGGCGTCAGTGAAAGGGCAGATATCTGCTGAAATGGATTCTCATGCTTGTAAAATGTACGTGTTAACACCCCACAAATCTAATTAAGAAGTGAAGAAAACCAACCCCAATACATTATGGTGTTGGTTTCTTCTTTCACATATATAACAAGTTGAGACAAATCCAATATTTAATCAAATAATTATGTACCTTCTTCACTCTAATTCAAAATAAAAAGTTATTTATCAATTTTTTTTTCAATGGATAATCAAAATTCTCATTTGATAATCAAATGAGAATTTTTTATTTTTTAAATTAAGGAACGAATCCAACTATAAAATTCAAAATAATAATAATAATAATAATAATAATAATAATAATAATAATATAGATATATCTTATTAATTTTATTAAAAAATATTAAATAATATATTTTATGTACCAAATATATAATCAAATATATTTCATTCTTAATTTCTTCAATATTAAATATTCACTATATCCATATTAATATTTTTCAATATTAAATATTGACCATTCCCATCGTTGAAGAAAAGTAAGTTTTTTTTTAATTTATAAATATACTTATTTAATTAAAAATATTATTTTAAATTAAAATTATTAATATGGTAAATAAAATGGGTTTTATTTTAAATTAAGAATTATTAAAGTGGTAAATAATAGAAATATTTGAATCTTATTTTGATAAAAAAAATTTGAATTATTTTAAGTCTATATTGATGGAGTCTTGGCTCCTCGAAATTAGAGTTATTGGCGCCATGAAACAAGACTGACTTCAAAAGCATGGGCATGGGAGAAAAATGGAGTATAGTGTGTACTCGTAACAGATGAAGAAGGGTCCACACTCGTTTTTATTCAACTCTAAGAGGCCACTCTACCTATGGAACCTCAAGCTTCTCAACTCCATCCACGATGGCCTCTTCTCTCAGTCACTCTATCTCTATTTTTCCATGCAACAGACTGGCATTCATGGCAATGGCTTCACGTTTCCTTTGGTTCTAAAAGCCTGCTCTAATATCAACTCCTTACTCCACGGAACTATGCTTCATTCCCATGTACTCCGTTTGGGCTTTCAACAGCATGTGTTTGTGCAGACGGCTCTTCTTGATATGTACTCTAAGTGCTATGATCTTCACTCTTCGAGGAAAGTGTTCGACAAAATGCCTGTGAGAACTTCTGTTTCTTGGAATTCCATCATCTCGGCTTATTGTCGTTTTTCTTTGGTTGATGAGGCCACCTTTCTATTACACGAAATGCGGGTTCTTGGTTTTAAACCTATCTCCACTACGTTTCTTAGTTTTCTTACCACTTGCGATCTTCAACAAGGATTATCAATCAAATGTTGCGCATATAAATTTGGACTTTTAAACAGTTGGGAAATTCCTTTAACTAATGCTTTGATGAAGCTGTATGTTAAATATGGTCAGATTCATGAAGCTCGCTCTATTTTTAATATGATGCATGAGAAGTCGGTCATTTCGTGGACAACAGTTATCAACGGTTATGTGGGTATAGGAAACGTCACTGAAGCATTCAGTTTGTTTAATCAAATGAGAACAACCATTAGACCAGACTTTATAGTCTTAATGAGCCTTATTGCAGGTTGTGCTCAAGAGGGGAATTTGTTGGTTGCTTCATCAATTCATTCTCTCGTAGTTAAAGTTGGATTTGATAATGAACATCTAATTGATAATTCGCTTCTGAGAATGTATGCCAGCTGTGGAGACCTTGTCTCTGCTCAAAGAGTATTTCATATGGCGCGTGAAAAAAGTGTCTTCTTGTGGACTTCTATGATCAGAGGGTACACTCACTTGGGTTATCCTGTTAAAGCTTTTGAAAATTTCAAGACATTGTTAGGTACGGATATTAAACCAGATGAAGCAACCGTGACCACTGTCCTTTCAGCATGTGCTGATTTGGGGTCTCTCGATATGGGTGAAGAGATTGAGAAGTACACATTGGCTAACGAGTTACACTCAAATCTACAAGTTCAGACCTCTTTGATACACATGTTCTGCAGGTGTGGCAATTTAGAAAAGGCAAAGGCAGTATTTGAGAGAATATCAACAAAAGACTTAGCTGCTTGGAGTTCCATGATAAATGGTTATGCCATCCATGGTATGGGACATGAAGCTCTCAGTCTCTTTCACAAGATGCAAAAAACAGAACTGATAAAGCCAGATGCTGTTATTTACACTAGCATATTACTGGCTTGCAGCCATTCGGGATTGATTAAAGATGGGTTGAAATATTTTCAGGGCATGCAGATGGATTTTGGAATTGAACCCAGTATAGAACATTATACCTGCTTGGTCGATCTTCTTGGTAGAGCCGGTCAACTTGAATTGGCATTGAAAACAATCAAAGAGTTGCCTGTCAAAGTACAAGCTAAGGCATGGGCTCCTTTTCTCAGCGCCTGCAGAAAACATAGCAAGCTTGAGCTGGGGGAGTTTGCTGCTGGAAAGCTGTTTGATTTGAATCCTGGAAGCTCTGGCAATTATGTTTTAATGGCTAATCTATATGCACATGCAGGGAAGTGGAAGGAGGCTGCGGTGACAAGACAGTTGGTGGATGAAAGAGGATTGGTTAAAGAATCAGGTTGGAGCTATGTAGAGATAAATGGTTCTGCCCATGTTTTTGTTGCCGGAGATAGATCACATTACAAGGCAGGTAAAATCTATAACAAGTTGGAGGAACTAAACGTTAAACTTTTAGAAGCTGGGTATATTCCAGAAACAGATAATGTGATTCATGACTTGGAAAAGGAAGAGAAGGAGGAATCATTGAAAGTCCATAGTGAGAGACTGGCTATAGCATTTGGTCTCATCAGTACTGAGGCAGGTACAACTCTGAGGATTATAAAAAACCTGCGAACTTGTGACGATTGTCATGCTGCTTTGAAATGTATCTCGAAAATTACAGGGAGGCATCTTATTGTGAGAGATGGTCACCGATTCCACCATTTTGAATCTGGTTCCTGTTCATGCAAGGATTTCTGGTGATTTTACTCCCTTCAACTGCTAATTATCGCTTTTGGCTAGAATGATCGCAAATAAATGGAAGACTTCGACTATGGAAATATGTCAAAGGTTTGTTGGAATTTGACTTGGCTAAAAAGTCAAATTATTAGGTGAGGTTAAGAAGAATGTTTAACAATCTCATGGGAGTAAGATTTGGCCATACCTGTCTACTGTCTTTTTAAATCTTGATGCTAGTTGCTACCATTCCTAATTTCCTTCTCATAAGCTGATACAAAGCCGGATACCAGTATATATTTAGAGTAACGTTGGGGAGTAAACACCAATTGTTCAGTTGTTGGGACTTGGGAGTTTTCCATGGAGTGACATACTATTTGTCAAGTAACGGTGCCCGCATTAAAGTTGTTATATGAGGTTTTTGGATGCAAGGCAAACCAACCCAGCATGGTCTAAAGAGAATGCTTCTTTGCAAAGGAGGGGAAGCTTATGTTCGGTTCAGGTATATCTCTAATGTGATTGTGGTTGGATAACCTAATTGGTTTCAGGATCGTTCAAACGGAGAAATATGTAATTACTGCGGTTGCAAGTTTGTGTTCATGAAGCAACACGGTCAAATATAAGGATGAAGGCTTGAACAGAAGGATCTTCCAGGAAGTGCGGGAATTCAAAATTTTAGGAGTAATGAGATGGTGATGCAGAGTGTAAGGGGAGATGGTGATGCAGAGTGTAAGGGGCTAAATTGGCCGAAATTGGTTCAGGAACTAAAATGTAATTTTCCAAGTAGTCCAAAATATTTTTCTGATATTTTTAGAATTTAGAGAAATTTTTGTAAAGCATTCCGCACTAATTATAAAGTGCCAAATATTTGTAATTAAAAATTAAAAAAGGTGTGCTAGGTGAGATATTGTGATGTCTCTTCCCTAAATAGTCAAATATGTCCTAAGAGCTCTTTAGGGGAGTGTGACTAATTGGCTACCAAGGAGATTTGGCCCAGCTGGGTACAATTGCCTTGCTAGCGTGCACCTTCACTCCTTGTAGGTTCCCCCTACTAGAAGTGAGTTGAAGGCTTGTTACCATGATTGTAATGTTGTGTTTGATCAATGAATGAAGTAGCATTTTTATCGAATTGCATGCTTTTATATGCAATAACTATCTATATGTGAGGTTTCTATATGATATCATGCTATAGTTGTCTTTCGCTCGAATAATTGGCCCGTTTGATGCTAACCAATCCCATTCTAATGCAAAAATTGATCGAGTAACTGGCTGAAATTCGCACTATCTTCTAGACTTGTGCGGCACTTGTCTTGAGCTCGTTCAAGGTAAGTAAGCAAGAAGGGAGTATGAGACTATGTGTAGATTATCGAGGACTGAATAAGGTCATTGTGCGGAATAGATATCCAATATCGTTGATTGCTGACTTATTCGATCAATTGGGGAAAGCCAAGTACTTCACTAAACTAGACCTTCGGTCGGGATACCACCAAGTCAAAATCAAAGAGGGGGACGAACCGAAGATGACTTGCGTGACGAGGTATGACGCATTTGAATTTATGGTTATGCCGTTCGGACTAACAAATGCTCCGGCTACCTTTTACACCTTGATGAACTAGGTCTTTCATGAATACCTTGACAAATTTGTAGTGGTATATCTTGATGATATTATGGTGTATAGCTCTACGCTAGAGGAACATCAGGAGCATCTTCGGTGTGTTTTGGGAAAGCTTAGGGAGAACCATTTGCTTCTGAAGGAAGAGAAATGTGTCTTTGGCCAGACTCAAATCAAATTCCTCGGTCATGTGATTGGGTAGGGGAGAATCTGCATGGACCAAGCCAAAGTAAAAGCCATCCGAGATTGGGCAATACCCAGAGGCGTAACAGAGTTGAGATCATTCTTGGGTCTAGCCAACTACTATCGGTGGTTTATACAGAACTACTCTCACAAAGTATGTCCCCTCATAGATTTACTCAAGAAGAGTAACCGATGGAAATGGGCAGGAGAGTGCCAAACAGCTTTTGAGATTCTGAAGCATGCTATGATAGCAGAACCAGTGCTCGCTTTACCAAATATGAGGAAGCCTTTCGAAGTCCAAACCGATGCTTCTAATTTTGCACTAGGGGGAGTCTTAATGCAAGAAGACCACTCAATTGCCTTCGAGAGCAGAAAGTTGAAAGAGGC